>PVJO010030143.1:0-15870 GCA_004026905.1 Hystrix cristata
AAGTTGGTGGGAATGTAGACTGGTACAACCACTGTGGAAATCAGTGTGGAGATTCCTCAGAAAACTACAACTAGAGGTTCCATTTGACCCGGCTATTCCTCTGCTGAGTATCTTCCCAGAAGAATTAAAATCATCATATCACAGTGATATATGCACAACCACGTTCATAGCAGCACAATTTGTAATAGCTAAGTCTTGGAAACAACCTAAATGCCCAACAACTGATGAATGGCTAAAGAAGATGTGGTTTTCCTACACAATGGAGTACTACACCGCCATAAAAAAGGATAAACTAGAGTCATTTGTATGTAAATGGATGTTCCTTGAGAACATACTATTAAGTGAAATAAATCAGACACTTATCAGTATATAGGCATTCTTGAAAACCATATGCATACGTGTACTTCTTTGTTTTTTGATGAATTATTATCTCCCTTCAAAGGTTAGAAGGCGTTCCTAATGCTCAGCAAGTTTAGTGGTCACCAGGGAGCAAAGGCAAGTGACCGCTGGACAGCTCTGACTGCACCAGAATGCACCATCTCTTCCGTGTCCTTTCAGGATCCCCCTTATGTGTTTCAAGTCTAACAAAGGATTAATAAATTAAATACTTGACAATTACCTTGATTAAAGAAAAAAATCTCTCTTAAATTTTATACTTAATACACGTACTCCACGTAAAAGGGATCCTACTAAGGACTTCCTTTTTCATTTAATAATTCTGCAATTCTTCACATCTACCTCCTTGTTTTTCCTATGATATTTCTTTTTTCTTGTTACTAGTACATTTTTGCAGTACATACTGATTACATTCATTGTGGGGCATTGGTATGTGTACTTAACATGTCTTGATTCTTTTGATCTTCTCTTCCCTCCCTCACCCTTGCCTCCATCTATTTGTCCCCTTCCCATTTGCTCATCATTTTCAATGGGTACATAGTATTCCACAAATGATGTTTATTTATTTTCTTGTTAGAGGACACTTAGATTATGGGGGATTTTTCCTCAAATATGCTTCTCCTATACACACTTAAATGTCCACAACTTTTGCTAGATAACAAGTAGTAAAATTGTTGAAGACAGGCTAAATCTTTTGAAGTATTGGCAGATGCCACCAAAGTACTCTCAAAAACCTATTTACCAATTTACAGCCCTCAAGAATACGTCACAACCTCACCCACAATGAATATCTACAATCATAATATTTTGTGAGTGTGACAAATGAGAAATAGCTTGCCATTACTTTTATTTTTCGCATTCTGCTTCTGAAGCTGAGTGTTTTTACCTGTATTTACAAGGTATATTCCTTTTCCTGTGACCTATCTGATCATACTGGTGCTCATTTATCCCATTAGTTTATAGTTTCATTTGGAAGTACTCTACCTATATACAGTACATTAATCTTTTTAATATAAATATTAAGAATTTTCTCTCAGACTGTTGCTTACCTTCACATCTGTTGGAGTATCTTTAATCATAGGATAATTTCCCACTTTTATAAAATTAATTCTGTTGATGAATTATTTATAATTTCTGCATTATTTTGCTCAGACATGACTTTTCCAATCCAAGATATTGAATTATTCTCTTAATTTTTTATAACTCCCTTTTTTTTTTTTTGGCCATGCCGGGGATTAAACTCAGGGCCTTGCACTTGCTAGGCAAGTACTGTACCACTTAAGCTAAGTCCCCAACCTTTAGTTTTTAATTTTTATGTCTTAAATTAATTATTTTTGTATGTGATATATAGGAGGGATAAAACACTACATTTTTCAAAGACAATAGCCAGTTGTCTAAAACATATTCTTATGTGACACATTTAATCTAAATTTTCATACTATATTGGGGTAATTGTTAATAATTTTCATTGTTCTTTTCCAATCAGTCTATTCAAAAAAACCCATAGCATTTTAATTTCTGTATTTTCATAACTCCCAACATGATTGTTGTACTGTGGTTTATTTTTGTCTTATTTTTTTCAAATATCTACCTAAGGAATTCTGCTAAAATGATAACAAACTAAGTACGTAATCTTTTTCTTGTGCGCGTGCTGGGGGAAATCAATACACATGTAAATATTAAGCGTATACACATACATTTGTGTGTGTGTAAAATTTTCTGTCATTCCAAGAGAAATTGGAAAGAATAGATAGGTATATATGTGTGTTCGGTCTGCCATCTTGACCCAATTTACTTTGAACTCTTGGTTGAGTAAATATGCTCTTTAGTTTTATAATTACAGCCAACCTCACAGATAATTTCCTAAAAGGAAAACTGTATATGCATGTGTGTGTGTACATGTGCGGGGTATGTGTGTGTGCGTCTCAATTATTATTGAACTGTATAATTTTTTTCTAGGGGGTGCTGGAGATCAAACTCATGGCCTTGGACTTGCTAGGCAGGCACTCTACCACTTGAGCTAAATCCCCACTGTGGGAACTGTATAGATTTTAACCTGAAGGGCACCATGGCATAACAAAAGCTTCAAATGAAGGCTTCTTACTTTTGTTTTTGGTAATGTCAATACAAACAGTGATCATGACAATATTACACGTCCACAAATCTACTTTGCTATCTGTTAAGGATTTACACTTTTTCTACAAATTCCATCAATAATTGTTTCTTCTACTCATTTAGCATAATGATATTTTTTCCTCATGATTTTTCAGTATCACAGTTGCCCCACACTTACTTGAAGATTAAAAAACTACTCAAATATTTTTAATATTTTGTGAGGGTATGAGTCAGTGCATATGTTTTTTGTTGTTTTTTTTTTGGTGCTGGGGATCGAACTCGGGTCCTTGTGCTTGCAAGGCAAGCACTTTAACCACTCAGTGCATATGTTTTAAGAAAAAAAATCTCATGGGAAAAATGGTAATGTACAAGAAGTGATTTAGATGTTTGCTGAAGAGTTTTGCTTTTATGTTTTTAGATGAGTTCACCACACAAAATCCAAATGGTAATGAGTCTGTAATCACCGTGAAAGCAACAACAGATCTGTCTTTTACCCTGAAGAACTGTGAGTACTGAATGGCACCATTGTACTTGTGAAAGCCCTCAAAGCAGGCCTCAAGGCAGCACTAGAGAGTGTTGTGGAGGAAAGAAGTTTTAGCTCCTAAACTAAAAGCCTAGAATTTTCCTACTCAGGTAGACACTGATTCTGGGGCCAGCTGAATTCTCAGTCATCTTCTAAGTTTTTCTCACAGTTCCTCGTGCATCGCACTCCGGAGGCCGATGTCCATTACATGGATCGTTCAGTAGGTAGAGAGGAGTTTACCTTTCTGAACCTGGTATTTTGGTTTGCATGGAAAGAAAAATTAAGTAACTAAATTTAGAATTCTGAGACATAGTACATCTTTCTTAAATCCAGCTTTTTACTCTTTATAACTTTCAACAAGCATAAACAGGGGAGAGAGTGTTTCTGTCTGGCTGTGGCAGGCAAAACAAACTCAATTCTTAATTGTTAATGAAGTATTATTAATAAAGTATTATTAATAATTACTAATTATTAATAAGGCTACTTTGTTGTAGTGGAATATTTTGAACAATTCCAAATCTTGAGACAGTGATATTTTCCAGGGGCGACATTAATTAGATAATCCTTTGTGGGAGTCTTGCTGTGTGCAGTGAATAGCATCTTGAGTTACCTGGGACAAAAAGCAGAAAGCCAGCTCTGAAGCAGACCACATCCCTCAAATTCCCTTAGAATAAGGGACACCGAGAACCGCAGGCCCCATGGAAGAGAGTCCAAAACCCTAACTTCTATTCCCACAATTCAGGCCCCAGAGACTGTCAAGAAATTTAGCTTGGGAAGAGAGAGTCTAGCAAGACACCCGTGCATGGTAGGGACAGCCTAAATGACAGGCCCTTCAAGAGAATAGAGATCTCTAGGATAATTTGGGGTAAAGATGACTTGCTTAAGTGTAGTCCCTAAAGTTCTGTGGACAAGGGGTAAACTGAGGCAACTAGCTGTTTCTGCCTCTCTGTCTCTGTCTGTCTGGTTCCCTCTCTGTTTCTCTCTCATAGAACATGGATGCTAGCAGAGTTAGAGATTCCTTATCATTGTTTTAGGTCCTACCTGAAGCAATCAATGTCAACTCCTGTATTGCAGTCCCTTCTCCAGTCTCTCT
This sequence comes from Hystrix cristata, assembly GCA_004026905.1. Classification (NCBI taxonomy): domain Eukaryota; kingdom Metazoa; phylum Chordata; class Mammalia; order Rodentia; family Hystricidae; genus Hystrix; species Hystrix cristata. Next base: position 4,128 of record PVJO010030143.1, read on the forward strand.
TGTCAGCTGGGTGGCTGTAATGGGTTTGCGGGCTCTGCCTGAATTCATCTCTGCCCCTCTGTAGAGCCCCTCTCTCTGGTCTGCACACCTGTAGAATTTATACTGTCTCCTGTAGTCATCAAAGTTAACTACCATGGCCAACTACAATGGGGAAAAATGGCTCTTCAGTCACAGTTGTTCCTAAACTCTCTCTTGGTGACACACCTGCATCGGGACACACTCTAGACTGAGGTATACCCTACCTGAGGTAACTGACTATTAGTTGGTTTGTCATCACTGGAACAAAATACCTGACACTCAAAACTTAAAAGACAAGAGATTTATTTTATATGGATTTCAGTGCATTTAGTCCATAGTTGGCTGGCTCCAAGGCAGAAATAGCATGGCAGATTGGCATGGCAGAAGAAAGCTGTTCACCACATGGTAACCAGAAAAGAGAGAGAAAGGAGCCGGGAATGAGAATATACCCTTCTAAGTCATGCTCCCAGTGATCCCATCCCCTGCAACCAGGTCCCAGCTTCAAAAATCAGACTTTCAGGGAACATTTTACATCTAAATGATAACATTCTGTCCGTGGCTCCCAGAAGTCTCATGTCCATCTCATTTTACAAATTGCATTGAGTCCATCTCTGAGAATCACCAAAGTTTTAACAGTTGAAAAGTCCAAGTCCAAAGTCTCATTTGAGACTCAAGGCAAACTCCTAGCTATGATCCTCTGTAAGAATCAAAATGTGTACTTCTGACATATAATGATACAGGTTAGGTGTTTCTACTCCTAAAGTGAGGAATAAGGGAGGAATAAAGGAATAGATAGAAATTGGGCCAAAACAAGACCAAAACCCAGAAGGACAAATATTAAATCCTATAGCTGCATGTCCACCACTTGGGGCAGGTTGTGGCAAGGTGTGAGTGCCAAAGGTTTTAGGCAGTCCTTCCCCCATGACCTTGCTGATCGCAGCCCTCATGGCCTCTCTCTTGAGCTGGCTTCGCTTGCCACCTGCAGTTTTTCTCAGTACATTTTCCACATCCTTGGCATCTCCAAGTTCCTAGGGTCTCCCCTGCACTTTGGTTTTACTATCATAGTTTTGTGCACTGCCCTCTCAATGGCATACCACCTGGCCTCTTGGGCCTTCTTCTGAAATCTGAGTACATTCTCCAGGCCTGAAAAATCAGTGCCATATGGACAATGGTGCCAAAGTCTGCCACTGGCTTACCTAGCATGGCCCCCTTGGATCCTTACCGAAGTGGCCTCTGAATTCCTGGATGGTTGAACTCAGGGGAACACTTTCCTAGGCAGCCTTGAATATGAGCATGGTCCCCTGGAGGTCTCTTCTCAAAGCAAAGTCTTTCAGAGGAGTTTATTCTTTTACATTCTTCACCATGGGATGTATGGGATCTGGCTGTTTCCTTAGATACCTTCATGCCATCATTCCTGTTGTCCTGATGCAAAATTCTTGTCTTCTTTTTAATGCTAATCTTTTAGCATCCGTGCTTTCTTCTATGCCAACTCTGCAGGTGTTTCCTTTCTGAGAAAACTGCAAATTTTTTTAATCTTTTGATTCTAGTTTTTGCTCCCATTTCTAGCTATAAACCTGGGTAAAAGCAGCTAGCAGTATGTATGCCATGGCCTGAATGTTGTAGATGCCATGAAATTTCATCTACAGATCAATTTGTCTGCCACCTTTAAATTCAGCCTCACACCAAGTCTTAGGACACAGATAAAATTTAGGCCAATTTTCTGACTTTTCTGACAGAGAATAACTTACATGGCTTCTAGTCCAACAGCCAATGTGGTCCTTGTTCCCAACTGAAACCTCCTGAGACCGGCCTTTACTGTCTGCAATTCCTATCAGCATTCTAGTCCTGTGAGCTCTGCTCATCACCATACATTCAAGTCACATCCCCAGTGACCTGCCCAGGCCAGCCCCCACCCCTAAAGTGAGGCTTTGGGGGTACATTTTACATCTCCAGCATAACGTTAAGTTAGGCCTACAGATACTTAACATGTGGTCCAAAGCCTTTACATCTTTAATTCTTTCACAATTGACAAGGACACTCACACTACTTCCCTCATTCTTGTCATTACCCTGAGCAGAAGTCAGACCGCCTGCGATGGCATCTGAAGGCCTGTGCAGAGAACCTGCTAAAGCCAGTTATCTCAGCCAATTGCTCTCGCTCTCCTCTGGAGGAAGCCTGTAGCTCCGTGTTCTCTGCTTTTCTTCCCTTCTCAAGTCATGGGCACTTTCATCTCACCTCAGCCTATTATCACAAAAACTTTATTCTTCAATGCTGACTCCTTCTTTCCCCTTCTTTATTTCAGGAATATAGATGTCAGGGCCTTTCTTTCATTGCTTTTCTCTCCTTGTTTTTCTTCCATTTTTACCTTAGAAATATTCCTAATCACAGAGGTGCAGTCAATACTTTTATATGCTGAAAATTCTTTATTTCTTTTTCTAGATAAACTCATCACTACAACTGAAAATCCTACCAAGGAAGAAAAAGAACCTACTCAACCCTCTCATAAAAATAAGCAAAGTATTAAAATTAGTTCACTGTATTCATAACTGGACCAAATCATTTTATGACTTGAAAATTGGGAGTCCCTACTCTTAGTTTTACATAAAGGAATAGTACGCTAAAATGTCTAAAGTCACTGTAAAATCTTTTCAGTGGTGAATATTTGAGAGCCAATTTTCAGATGTGCCTGCAAGGTATAGAAACTCAGCTTTTTAGAAATTTTATTTTAATAAAAGTTCTTTTATTTATATCTACATAAAATATATTTATGAGAACAAATATTTTAAATATAAAGAAATATGCTTAATATAAATAAGCATACTTATACAAATAAATATGTTTATGCATATTTATACAAATGAATATGCTTATGCATATTTATGTGAATATATGGTTTATGTTTAAGCAAATATAAATATGTTCAATTACTTTAAACATAAATTATTTTTATAATAGTGTAAACATTTCCACCTACTTGAGGAATAAACATATCTCTGGGTAGAGTCAATGATTAGTATTTCCTAACATTATTTGAGGGAAGAGAGTTGAGAGGGGAATCTGCAAAATCAAAATCACATTTTACTTTTCTACCACAATATTATTCCTTGTATTTGTGAAGCCCTAGCAACCCAGGATGCCTCCACTCTAAAGCCTTGAGTGAGTGGTCAAATTGAAGACAATGCATTCTTACCTGTCATTATATGAAATATTATTTTCTCTAGTTCCTAAAAAACAAGTATGTTTCTAATAGGATATCTCTGAATTAGGTTGCATCTTTAACAATACTTTTAAAAATATAAAATTCATCTAATTTTTTGATATGCTTAAAAATGGAAACCCGATTATCTTGGCATCTCCTTCTTAAGTATCTCTAATAATCACTACTAAATTTAGGGTCATGTTCTAACTTTTTTTGGGGGGGGTGCTGGGGACTGAACTCAGGGCCTTGCGCTTGTTAGACAAGCGCCCTACCACTTGAGCTGAATTAATTCCCAACCTCTAACTTAACCAAGCATTTAAGTCTGAAATGATCTGACCTCTGTACAAGTTTCCAGTCTCATCGCTGGTCGCATTTCCCCTCCATATTCTTCACTCTAGGCTACCTGAAGCTCTCAGAGCTCACTGAACCTGCTCACCACTCTTGAGTTTTCTCACAGGTAGAAGAACTTCTTCCTTACCTTGTTTGCCTAGTAATTGATTCCTAGTCATCTAAGCCTATACTGGAACATCACCTGCCTTTCGAAGGGTTGAATTAGGCTTGTGCATATCAGGTGTTCATTTCTATTAAAGCTGCAACGTAGCCAACAAAAATTATTGTCTACCTCCAGAGTTAAAGGTGAGTTCCCTGGACATAGGGCCTGTGCCTTGTATACTTCTATAACTTGAATTGCAGCTACAGTTTCTGACACATGATAGGACCTCAAGGTATAACTGCTAAATGAATATGCTGACAAAGGAGTGTTGCTAAAGCCAAATTACCTTATTCTTTATCCTGTTTGTTTTGTTTTTTTTTAAACAGAATCAACCCCAAATGTGCCTGCATTTTGGACATTGTTAGTTAAAGGTAAATTCATACAGCTAGGTCGCTGGGAAAATGTTTTTGGTTTTCTAAAATTTTATGTAAGAAAGTCAGGCTCAGTCTAAATATTTCTAATACTAAGAATCAAAGTCAGTGTTTAGCTGTCACAAGTAATAGAAAATTCAATAAAAGCCTACAAAGATGACAAATTCATGGAGTTTCTTATTCTGTTTCACAAGAAGTTTTACTTTCCTACAAATATGAAAATCTAGCTGTTCAATTTAACTTATGGTTAAAAATTTTAAGTAAGGTTCATGTCCAATATGCAAGTCCTTCTTTGTGTTTGGAACAGTGTGCGTACACAGAAAAACATAGAGATGCATGTATAAATGCAAAATATAAAAATACATACATGCATAAAAGTAATGTGTATATTGTAAACACATAAGCATGCTTGTACAATATGTATATGTCAGTTTATGCATGTATATGAGTGTACTAGTATTTATAAATGTGTATGGATGTAATATATGTGTCAAACATACATATACATTATATATGTATATAATATACATATATGTATATACAATATGTATATGTAGTCAATCCTCATTGGATATTTTTTATTTGTATTCTGTATCACCACTCTAAGATCTCTTTGTCACCCAAAAATCAATGACTGTGACAACTGCAAGGTCGTTTGTGGACTTTGGCAGAGCTTTAAAAAGTTTTAGTTGCCTGACACGCACGCAATCAGTCATACTTTGAGCTGGCCCCCGAATGTCATGTTAAAATGCTAGTTAACTTTCCTGATTGCAAGAAGACTGTACTGTACCAATGGAGAAAATCCATGTGCTAGATAAGCTTGGTCCAGGCATGAGTTATTATCTGCTCTTTAGTGTATTTAACATGATAATCACCATGAATAATGAGAACAAACTGCACATATTATACACACATTTATACACATACAGTAATGTTACCAGGTGATTGTTTGGTAAAACACCAATTTATTATTTTAACAGCTATAAATGGAACAACAGTGAGCATGGATGATAAAGATCAATTATTTCAACCGATTCCGGGTAAGAACAAAGTATTTCAATTAATAGTAGTGGATACATAAACATTCATATTTCAGCAACTGCAAGGTGATACTGTTTTCCCTAGTACAGGGTAGCATATGCAGGAACGTATCCCGGTGGCCAACATTATATCAGAGGGAACATTTACTATTTTAGGAGAGTCACAGTTCCTGAGGATTCTTTTCCAGTTACCATTTTGCAGGTGACTATTACCATCTTCCTGTTTAAACTAAATAAAGAAAGATGTACAATGCAGTCTTTTTAAAGTAGGCTTTATTCTTAGTAGAGTTTTAGGTTTAAAGAAAAATTTAGTAGAAAGTACGGAGGGTCCCAGCACCCAACTCTCTTTAGTTTCCCATTGAGACCTTCATTGGTGTCACACGTGTTAGAATTTATGAAACAATATTGATGCATTATTGTTGACTAAAGGCCATAATTTACATTAGGCTTTACTCTTTGTGCTCTATAGTACTTTGGGTTTTGGCAAATACAAAATGTCATTTATCATAGTCTCACACAAAAGTTTCAAGACCCTGATGTCCTCTCTTCTCTCCCCAATTCATCCCCCACTCCTTTTTCTCCCTGAGCCCCTGTCAATCACCGATCATATTAATTTCTCTATAGTTTTGCCTTCTTTGGAATGTCATATAGTTGGAATTGATTTTGGACAATTATGAATAAAACTGATATAAATATTGTGTGCAGATTTTTTTTGTGGATATAGGTTTTCTACTCATGTGGCTAAATACTTGGGAGCAAAGTTGCTAGAATATGTGGTAAGACTATGTCCAACTTTGTAAGAAACTAGCAAACTGGTATTGAAGGAGATACATTATTTTACATTCCTATGTCCAGTAAGGAGTGTAAGCATCTGCTGCCGAATACATTTTTCACTCCTGGGTTCATTACATTTACAAAAGAACACCTCGTCTCGAGGTAAATTTTCATGAAAAGACAATGTGTTCATATCCCTCCAAACCCTTGTACTATAGATAAATGATTGAAAGAAAAATGGAGCCAGTGATATATTTAAGACTTATCATCTCAGTTCTGCACTGAATTATTTAACAAATGTAGCCATTTGCCTTGTGGTGCGTCAGGAATATGAAAGACTTTTTTGTTTAGAAAAGTTATATACAGGAATAACTAATGCTGAGTGATTTTAAAAATATTTTGTAATCTCTCTTATTTAAATTTTAAGTGATTAAATTTGGCTTGATTGATTTGTTGTCATTTATTGAGGAACTATTGTATGTCAAGTGTTCTGGTGATTTACTACATTTTAGGTCGGTCCTCAGAGCAACTCCATGAAGTTGGTATTTCCTCTGTTTTACAGATAAAGAAACTGAGGCCTTAGCTCAAGAGCCTGCCCAAGCCTGAAATTAGCTTTTCTGTCACTTTCAGTGGTTAGGAATTCCAAACTGTTTTCTGGTTCTGATCATGATCTTGATAAATGTACCATGAGAATACCTCTTTATAAAGACTCTTTTAGGAAGTAGAAAGACACTTATGTGAACAGTCTACTTTAACATCATTTGTTTATTCCCAAAGTACTTATAATCTCTAAGCCAGCAAAAGGCATTGGCAACTGTACACTTTTCATCCCATTTGGGCTAAAATCACACTTGGACAATTACAATTTTTAAAGATCAGAAAACATAGACATGGGTATTTTTCATTGCTTACTACCTAAGTGTTACCTGGAAAATAGCAAAGAACATGTGGAATGGGGGTGGGAGGACCTATGAGAAAGGGGGAAGATGACGACATGGTCATCTAAAGTCTAACTAAAAGTTTATTAGGTCCGATGCATATTCATGAACATGTAAGATCTGGCAGTAAAGACACATTTTCATCAATTTGATGAAAAGTTTCATGATGTCTCTAGATCCAGACATGATTTTATGATTTATTATAGAAAGTTTTAAAAACTTTTTCTTTGTAATGTCAGGCACACTAAGTTTAATCAATTCAGTAATAAAATGTCAAACAGCTTTTCACGCTTTGGGGAAAGCCTCAGTACACCTACCTTTCAGTTTAAGAGGAAATTGGGCCATCACAACAACAGAACACATACCTTTCTCTCCCCCAAGCCTAGTTCCTTATGGGGAAGTTAACCATTTTAACGGTTATCTCTTCAGAGATGATGGATTATTAAAAGCAGTTCATGGTTAAGTCAGGGAGAAAGTCTGCTACTTTTTCTTCTTTAAAATTTTTTATTTTGAGACACAGTCTTGCCAAGTTGTCAGGCTGTACATAGACATCTGGTAGTGTGGGTTAAAATCAGATTTTGCCGCTTCCTGGTTATGCCCCAAGGGAAAATTCATCAGTTTCTGTGATCCTGTAACACGGAGCCAAGGACACTGCTCCCAGACTGCCCTGAAGGTTAAAGAGAAAAGCGCACTCGCCCTGGTGGTGGCCTCCTCCGCGTCCCCCCGGCTGCGGGAGGGTGAGCAGTGAACCCTGCGGACGGTGTGCACTTCTCCACGTAGCCCTGCCACCCCTGCTCCTCCAGGGAGGCGTGCAGGACACACCGTTTTCCTTGGCATCTTCCTCCTTTCCTCTCAGGCTCTGATGTGAACGCCACAATTGAAGAAGTCAGCCCATCAGACCTGCAGCATTTCCGGCTCATATTAATTCTGGACATTGCATTGATGACTCTCATCATTTTTGTCACTCTCTTGGCTTTCTGTATCGCCACACTGTTCCAACTGAAGAACCTGAGGTAAGTCAGGCAACCTTTGTAGTTTTACAGCTCGTGTGGTGTCCAGCTCTCTCCCTTCCGTCTTAGTGAGAAGACATGACTCCTCAATAATGTATCTGTCAGTGTTCATTTTGACTCCACTTGCCCTGTGCAGCAGGAGCATGGGGCCATTTCCCAAGAAAATCCTACTTGAGCTTTTCCCCAATATTTTACCTAGTCATCTACATGTAGAAATAATAGTAGTCAGTTGGAAAGGATATAGACACTGTAGATAATCCTTTTGGACTCTCTCTTCTTAATATCATGTCTGCTTAGGGTCTAATTCTTTTCATTCAGGCAAGCTTTTTTTTTTTTTTTGGTACTATGGATTCAACTCGAGGCCTTCACACTGAGGTACATACCTGGCCCTTTCTTATTTTTTTTTTTGAGACAGGTCTCACTAAATTTTTAAGTTGCCCAGCCTGGGTTCAAAATTGTGATGCTCCTGCCTCAGCCTCCTAGTCTTCTGGGATGACAGGACTGTGTCACCATGTCTGACCCTTTTACTTTGTTCTTTTTTATAAAATTATTAAATTCAACTCAAACCACAGTAAATGAATTGTTGATTTAAAATTTCTCCACAATATAAGAGGTTACATTAGAAAAATCTTAACGAAATTATTTAATGTTCACAATTATCATTGGTCACATTATTTTATTTGTAGTGTTTGATGAATGATATATTTCTCTGGTCAATTAAATCTCCAATGCTAGGAAATTGTTTCCCCTAATTCTAGTTTATTGTACATGATTATTATTAAACTTATACTGTTTTAGTAAACTTGTTTTTAAATTCAAGTCTCAAGATTTGAAACATGATCCATTCACAGAGTAGTAGGTATAATAAAATTACAATTAAAGTTACTTATGTAGTAAAGTAACCAATACACTGGAAAGGATACATTTATATTTTTATTTTTGTGCATACTTTTCTGAGTAATCAAATACACAGCTAAAAACAATTCTTTACACATGTTCTTTTCTTTTTCAGTCCCGAAAGCCGTAAGAGCCAATACTCCAACAACCCAGAGCTGGCCCCCCATCCTTTCTTCCACCCTTCCGAAGGTGCACCAGACGGCTCATTTTTGAAGAGTGCAGAGAGCAGAATGCACTGGGACACCAGCTCTTCAAATCTAAGAAAACCAACCACAAGAAAGTCAAACTCTCCAAATCTGACAGATTTTGCTTCCACAAGCTCAGAGAACACAGTTGTAAATGAGTCAGATTTACTCCATGAGGAAATCAGTACTGACGAATAGAGTACTTTTTGTCATTCACTAATGCCATCATTTTGAAATTGCTGACACTTAAATGTTCTGCTGTCCTAAAAGGAGGACATAGTTAATAAAAATTATCTTGTTTATAAAACTTACTTAAAGGAAAATACACAAAGAAATAAGGCGTAGGAGACATATCAAGTAAAAACCAACCTCAACAGCAACTTCTGTTGGTCACTCCAACTGGTTTATTTTTGAAGTCAGGACATACACGTTTAATTTCTGGGGAGCATTTCAGGGTTTTCAGGATGCTTGATAGCACCAGGCCTTACCACCACCACCGCCGCCATCACCATCAACGTGCAAGGAGCACACGTGGCTCATGTTCTATTGGCCAAATGGTTGTGCCATCAAGAGATAGAACTAACCCAGTGGAAGAAACCACTAGAATTCTTAAATTGTTTTAAATTCACAAGGCTGTTCTCACCAGGAAAACAGTAAGAAAAAAATTTTTTTCCATTTCTAATACTGTGCATCCATAATGGTTTGGGATTACATGTTGATCCCGAAGAGAAGGGAAGAGGGGACCCCAGTAGGTAACTTCCCAGAGGGGCATCGTAGACCGAAGCACCCTGCTCTTTCTCCAGCTTCCAGAGTATTAAGCTGCATGAGGTGGGGTGGGGGGCGGTGGACAAAGCATCTCAAAGACTAACTCAAGTATATTAGTGACCTTTGAGGCTATCCACACCCAGAGTATTTCAATTTAGTAAAAAATAGAGTCAGGACTTTAGGGCCTACGTCGGGTCTTTTGTGGACATACATAGGTGGAGAGGATGACTCAGGGCAGGTTCCATCGCCTTCCTGAATTCTCACCATAACAATAGCTTCGATTTACTAAATGCCAACTTTATACTGGGCACTTTAGTACATTATAGCACACTGAATTCTACTGCCCTGTAAAAGATGGGTTCATTTTTAAATTAAGAAAACAATCTCAGGTGAGCCACCTTGCCTAAGATCACCTCCCAGAAAGGGACAAAGCTCTCATGTGCTTCCAAAGGAGATTCCCTCCGTGAAACATTAAAGTGAATATTCAAATGCCAACAAAAGCCAGAGAACTTTAGGATCTAGATAGGGCCCGTATCCAACAAGCATGACATTCTTGAACTCAGGTGTTCTTTCAGCTCTCAGGAAACTTTTCCTTGTATTTGGCTTAGATTTCTATGACCCTTCTTCCTCCTGGAGAGCTGACACACACTACTCACACCCCCATTTTTCCCACCATCATGTTGGGGACCCTTCACTCTTCCTCTTCTCCCCAGACTCCAGCCTTCATCTCTTGCACCCTTGACGGGAAAGTGCTGAAACTCTCTTTTGTACTGATGCACTGTGTAAGACCCAGCCCTGGAGGGAAAAAAGGCGGCAGGACCAATACCTCCGCCTGATCTCTGCCAACAGTGGCCAGTTTCTGAACCAGAGGGGATGGCCCTGAGCAGCAGCCCGTGCTACCTTCTGTCTGTGAATTCCATCATTTCCCATGTGCCTTTCACAGTCCTCAGGGTTGCTGCCCAGGTTTGCACTGCTGGTTTGACACCTGGAGCTGTGGGAGGGGTGGAGTGAGGTAGCTGGTTGCTGCTGCAAGGAGGGCTCCAGGTGCAAAGGAGTCGTGTTGACTTCAAGGTGAGAAAGCTCCCGAGAGTATCTTTAGGCTTGGGGAGCCTTTGACTTTGAAGTATCCCCATGTTACCCCTCTATCCACCAGGCCATCCATTCTTGAGATGCACTAAGATTTTTCTTCTTTGGAAGCAACTCTATGTTTGCAAGTGAATCACACTGCTTGTCTCTGGCTCTAAAATAAAGTGTTGTAGAGAAAGTTAATGAACATGGCATTACTAGGGCTAAACTGTCTAAAAGGCCAGAGGAGACATGTTAAATCAGATTTTTAAATAGGCTTCTCACCCTCGGGTATTTGGCACTGCAGGTAGATACCACAGAAAAGAGCCATCAAGGTATTCGGAGGGATCTCCTCAGGGCCCCACAAAGGAGGCCGGTGCTCCTTCCTGGCGTCCACAGCTCCCCTCTCAGCCGCTTTAGTCTGCAGGTGAGGAAAGGGTCGCTGGACCCAGCCTGGGCCCACAGCTTCTTCCGTGTGTACCGCCCATCATGCCCATCACCTCTGCCATCACCTGCATTTCTGGGCCAGGTTGTCTGGGCCTCAGACCCGCTTTCTCCGAAGGACTTCGGTGAAGCCAATTTGTTCTCAGCCAACCAGCTTCTCCCTACCCCGAAACACCCTCTTATTTCCTTCTCCTGATGCTCCCCTGTCTGTGTCTTCCTCAGCCCTCCAAGGACGACTCCCAGCCTCCTTCCCTGCCGCTAGAGACCCAGGCCGCTGCGGTGTGCTCGCCTTTGCCTTGAAGCACTTGGGGCCAGTCCGGGTGCAAGCAGAGCTGGCCGAGATGCGAAGCGCTGGCCTGGAGCTGGGGACCGAGCTGTTGCAGGCTCTCCGCGGCTAAGTCCTGCCCCTACTACTCGCCCAGGGAGAAGAGCCTTAAGTGTCAGCCCCTATGTCCTCTTTCTTCCTGCGTCCTGTCAAGAGTGCTGCTGGAGGTGGGTCCTCTATCTGTGGGTGTTCGGGGGTCACAGCGTTTCTGAAACATTC
>PVJO010030144.1:0-15862 GCA_004026905.1 Hystrix cristata
TTTATTTGCATAACTCTTACATGCAGTACTGTGATGTATGACAGAACATAAAACTACAGCAGTGTACGGTACAATCAGCAAAAGTTACACTACTGTGTAAATTATGTGTTCTGTACAAAAAACACTGAAGCTCTAGAAACAAGATGTACAGAATAAAAAAAAAGAAGAAGAAGAAAACAGGTCGTAAATCCAAGCAGCACACCTTGGTCATAAGTCTGAACAGTCATTAAACAGTAGGTCATTTAACAAGGAATATCTGTATTCTCTATATATTCAAGGAATGGGAAGAAGGGTGGTTTAAAATACTCAAGGGGGATATGAGGTATGGTAAGAATACAATTAATGTTTCAATTAAAAAATATTATAGTAAAAGACACATTACTTTGAATCCCTCTCAAATTTTCCCCTCACCTCCCTTCAAAGACCCTCGTCTCTCCTTCTTGCCATTTTCTGAGGCAGCTCTAGAAGTCCTCTTGTGCTTTCACGGATGCCCCAGTGTCCTGAATATTTAAATTGTTCACCTCTCGTGGTCATTTTGACGTTGAAGAAGAGCTGGAATTTGTAGGGGGCCGGATCTGGCGAATAAGGAGGATGAGGACACTCTGTCATGTTTTTATTTGACAGAAATTGGTGTTGTTAGGTTTCGAATTGATGTGGGGGATCGAGGCAGCCATGAAAAGATCCTCACAAAAAAAGACACCTAGAACTTCTTCAGAAAGTGGTGAGATCAGTGGGATAAGGGATTTTGGAGCAAGGCTGGGGGGAGCGTTTGGAGGGGGACTAATGGCAATGTGTCTTTTACTGTAATACAAACCTTTTAATTTTTAATTTAAATAATGTGTATTTTGATCACGCTTTGATGTGTTCTTTAATGATTAAGACTCACATTTGGCTGAGGGACAGAATAGCCCTGCTTGCCCCCAGAGTCTCTTAGAGGACCACAAGCCATCATGTGGGAATGAGGCCCCATTATGCTGTGGTGTGCAGGCGGCCCCCGAGCCGTCTGAGGAGAGTGTCTGCCCCTGCCAATGCCCATCCTTCACCTCAGTTTCCCACTGGCAGGGCTTCTCTCTCTGGCTCAGGGATCGAATAGGAATCAGGCCATCCCTGGTATCCAGAATTAGTCATTTCTCCTTCAAATTCATTATGTATCCAAGTGAAATTGAGTTGGGCCTAAAACTCTGGAATCTGTGTTCTAAAAAGATTTTTCCAGCTTGGCAAACATGTTTATGCGGGGCAAGGTGTGGCCAGAGACTTAAGGAAGGGATTGTTAAAGCTGTGAAGTAAGGGAATTTGTTGTGGAAAGCTGAGATGAGATTTGACTACAACCACTAAGAGAAAGGCCAACCTGCGGCAGGAGAGATGGGACCTCACGAGTCGGCAGGGCCACCTGTCTGGGAGATGGCTCAGGGTTTTCTAGCAGAGCTTGGTCACACCAGCTCGGCATGGTGGGATTCTTCCAGGAGTGGGATTTGGTCAGGCTAGTTGTGATGCTCTGGGGCAAGAGATTTTGTTCTGGAAAAGGAAGGAATTGAAGGTAATGAGTGTGCCTGAGGAGGAATGGAGCAGCCAAGGAACTTGAATTCTTTCTACAGCAAAAGAAAGAGTGTGGTGGGATGGGAGAGAGAATGCTAAAAGGAGGTGGGTTCTAGTATAGAGCGCATCAGCGTTCCAGAGCTCAGAAATGCAAGCACACAGAGTAAAAATAAAGAAAGGCCTGTGGGTGCAGGTGGCTGACGTGGAATGGAAGTTTAAGTCGCTAGAATTGAAGAGGCCAGAGAGTTGTGAAATATGGACAGCAGAGTCTCCTTCCTGGACCACTCAGTCCCCCAGCCGTGCCGTTCTAGCCCGTCCAGCCCATCACTCGTTGGAAACTGCTTTGCTAAGGTCAACAGTGAGCTCCCGTTGCAGAAAACAAGGATTGGCCCTCATCACACTCCACCCCTTGGCTGCATTTGACGAGCTGCTCACTCCCTCTTCCTCAAAACGCTTCCTTATGTGGAGCTTGGACATCACACACTCTTGACTTCTATCTCTCCTGGCTGGCCCGCATCCCACTGGCCACTATGTCCCCTTTGCTGGCTCCACTTGCAGACCTTCTAATGCTGACCTGCCCAGACCTCATCTCCTTACCTCTTCTTTATGCTCTTTGCCCAAACAATCCCCTCAACTCTATTTTTTAACTACCATACATACCAATGACTCCCAATTTAAATTCCTAGTTTTAGCTTTGCTCTGGAACCCCAAGGAACCAGACTCCAACTGCTTTCTGGATATTTCCACTTAGTTGCCTAATTGGCATCTCAACTTTAACTTGTCAAAAATAAAAGTCTTAATTTCCCTGCATACATTTCTTAAGAATTGGTAACTTCTAGGTCATCAAATCTGGGGCATGTTCCTTCCTTTGCGTTTCTATTTTCTCACTTACAAAACAAAGGGAAAAGTGGACTCCTAAGGACTGACTGAATTATTGCATTGAAAGCACTTAACATCGTATCCTAACTCACGGACAATGTTCAACAGTCGCTACCTATTATTACCATATATATGAAAAATCCTGATTATGCATTGCTTAAGGCTAACTGAGATAAAAATATGTAAAATAGAGTTGCTGTTCTTGCTTAAAAACCATTAAATCTGACTTAATAAGAAAGAGTTTAAGACTCAGGCAAGCATGTAAATTTGGGAGAGGTAAGGAATTCTTTCTTGCTGCCTTTAATTTTGTTTTGGTGGCTAAAACATCTGGATAAAAATAAACATTCATCTGGATCAAAACAAGGATTTCTTCATTTAGACATTCTGAGCTCATTGCAGCCAAACGTCTGTTCTTGGCAACCTTGGGAAAACTGTCTCCCCAAGCAGCCCGTGCATTACTGGGGCCCCGACAGAGTTTTGTGGCCGAAGGCCCAGGCTGCAGGCCTGGAGTGGGCGGTGGACAGAGAGCCCTGGCAAAGTTCTGTTCCAGGGTCTGGAATTTAAACATATGCTGTTTTCAATTATCCAAATATTTCCTAGCAAACAGATGTTTAACATCACATAGCTTTAACATGATAATAATCAGCTAAATTTTCCCTGCAGTCTGTTGAAAAGTGAAAAAGAACCATAGTCTCTTCTGGAGTATGGCTACCAAGCTCTGTTGCTGGAAGCCTGGGCCTTCTTTCACCCCTTCCAGAAACTCTGTGGTATAGTATTCAGCTGTGAGAGGAACCCTATTTCGGAGGCCCTCATGGCTCCCCTTTCTCTGCTGCCATCTTGGTCATGCCAATCCTCTTGTCAGTGGATCTAGCATTGGGAAGGTAGCTTCTCACCACCCTGCCTGCGAATGTCCTTCTCTGAGAGGGAGGGCCATCCTCTCCACCAGGCTGCAGCCCTGATGGGAACTGCCCTCCGGAGCAATCCCAAGTGGGCCACAGTGAGATGGACGTCCCAGCCAGGTCCCCAGCGCTGCCAGGCTGATATTTATAGCAACTTGGATGATCAGGCTTTAAATTTTTAAAAAAGAAATCAACAAACTTAGAGCTGCTAAATTTAAACCATAAGAGGAAATCAAATATAGAATCTTGAGAGAGAACAGAAACAAATAAAGGAAGAGTTGAGCCTCCCTAGATACTCTGAGATTGGTTTCCTTGAGTGTCTCCAGTGACAGTTCTTGTAGTCATGAATATTCTTATCTCAGTAGGCTGTTGTCTTCAAAATGGGAAGGGAACATGGAAAGTTGGAGAAAGAGAAAGAGAAGGAGGCTGTGTGAATACATTTCTACTATGGAATAAGCCATCTACACCACCTCTGTGAGATATATCTGCAAGAGTGACCCTGTGGTAGCAGTTTCCTGTCACAGCATCAAATACCTGAGCTTATATAAATAATCAGTTTATAAAGAGGAAAGGTTGATTTTGGCTCATGGTTGTGGAGAATTCAGTCCATGGTTGGCCCCCAATGCTTTTAGGCCTGTAGTGAGGCAGCCTGTCATGGTGGCAGTGAATGGTGAAACCACTTACCTCATGGCCTGGAAAAGAGAGAGGAAGAAAGACGAGAGAGAGAGAGAGAGTGAGACAGAGAGAGTGAGACACAGAGAAAGACAGAGAGAGAAAAACACACACACAGAAAAGGCACCAGGGATCCACATTTCCATTCGGAGACATGCCCCTAATAATCCAAGACTTCCCACTAGGTCACACCTCCTAAAGATTCATCCACTTCCTAATATCACTGAGGGCTGAGGACCAAGCCTTTTAACACATTGACATTTGGGTGACATTCTAGATCCAAACTATCACAGTACCAATTGCTTTTCAACTTCTAAATCTGTGATTCAATACTAAGTATTCACATACACAATCTGACAGAGGACTGGAGCTTGGGTTCCTATATTTTCCATTAATACAGTCAAGACTTGGTGAAGTAGGGGAGGCCATGTCTACTGTAGAACTTGCAGCATGACCTGATTGTGTCCTGCTAGCCAGTGAAAGCTGTAGGGAGATTGTATTAAGAAGCATTAAAGAAAAAGAAATACAAAGAGAAGGAAAAGAAAGGAAAAAGGAGAGAAGGAATAACATCCAAATTGAGCAAAAGGAGTGAATTATGCAATAAGGCTCTTCTGCACCATGTCAGTAAAAATTTGCAGTACAGGGGTGAATATGCATGTTCAAAAGAGACTCCTCCTTTCTTGTAGACCCCCCAAGTGAGATTGTTACACTCTTTTCTTGGAAATAATTTGACATTCCGTACTGGGAATCTTAAAATTGCCTATATAATGTGGGCAGTCAGTCTTTTACTAGGAAATAAGTCAAAAAGTCTGAAATATGAAATCGTTGTGCAGATAAGGATGTGCATCTCCACCATCTGTACTTTAGAATCACCTGGTGAGTTTTGGAAAAATACACTTGCGTGGGCTACAATCACAGTCTGGGGTGGAGCCAAGAGCAACTGGTGGTGGTTGTTTGAGAGGTTGTTTTCAAGCTCTCTAGGTGATTTCCATGACTGGCAGGCGGAGGACCTGGGTATGGAATCTTCGTGTGCCTGAGGCCCTCAGACTTTTCAGAATTAACTCAAATTTCATTCCCTTGACCATCTAGCCATTGAATTGGGGAAGCCTGGAGAAAGCTCTGTCCTGGGGAATGCTGGGGGATGCGGCTGGCGTAATGGTTTAGATCTAGAATGTACCCCAAAGGTCCATGTGTTCAGAAATGGGACTTGTGGAAGGCGATTGGGTCTTGGGGTGCTCTGCGCATCTTGGCTTCATCTGTTGAGCAATTCATAGCTCAGTGTGCTGCTAGAAGGTGGGGTCTGGTTGTAAGAGGTGGTCGCTGAGGGTGTGGTGTGAAAGGGTACACTTCCTTCCCTGGCTCCTCCCTCGGCTCCCTCCTGATTGCCCTGACATAAGCAGCTGTCCTCTACCCGGCCCTTCTGCCCTGCCCTTTCTGATTTGAAGCCAGATGACCATGAACAGAACCCTCTAAAACTGTGAACCAAAATACACATCTCCTTTAAGTTGTGAGTGGTGGGGATTTTGTCCCACAATGAGAAAGTGACTAAAATAGCTGGAAGCCAAGGTTGGCCAGCCTGGGAGGAATCTTAAATGCCCAGATATCTTGGGGGAAATGTGCTCAAGATGAATTACCAGATGAGGATTTATTTGAAGATATTTTGGCTCCTCACAATGCTGTTGGAGAGAAGCCCAGTCAGGTCACTCAAGAGACTTAAACTGGGAGTGAGAAAGCAGAGCCCTCTGGGCATCTCTCACACTGTCTGTGCCCACCGCCCCACTTCCATACCTCCTGTGTCTTTCTCTCCTTCATTCTCTTTGTTTGCTCTCCACCATTCAGATCTCAGGTGCTGGCCCTGAACCCATGTGCATGTGAGCTCTGGGTCCACAAGCCCCCACACTAACTCCACATCACAGTAGGGTTGCTCCGTAGGGTTTGGCATATTGGGCCCTGCACGAGGGCACTGTGTCAAAGGAGTGAATAGGGGCTGAGATCCACCGTGATTCTCACTTGTATTCCAATGGCCAAACCAGGGCACATGAGTAAATTTCAAGGAGACGGAGATGTGTGTTCCTATCAGGGTTCCAGAAACAGAAAAGGCCAGAGTATTTGGGAATAGCTCTGAAGTTTACCACCTGAGAAGAAACTCTCCAAAGTGCTGTATAACAAATTTAAGGTGATGTTCAATGAGAATAATTTCCCATATCAGTACATAATTTTAACTGCTGCATAATAGTCCATCTCATTGCTTTTAACTGCTACCCATCTCATTTCTATACTACTTCTATAATAATCTATCATCTGGATGCATCCTGTTTAATTTATGCTCTCTTTTTGAAGAACATTTGGGTTGTTCTCAGTTTTCTTTCTAGTCGACATAATGAGATGAAAGACAGATATATTATATCTATGTATGTATATACATTTTTACATTTGAAGATGTCACTCTGACATATATAGGGAGCCATAAAAGATGGGCTCCTTTTGTTACAAGATAAAACACTAGATAGGTGATACATTAGTGACTTTTTATGCATTAGTGACTTTTTATGGGGAACAAAGGTCACAGAACAGCCACCCTGGAAAGAGGCAGGGTCTTCACAGAAACTTGGGGCCTGCTTGTCTATTGACTGCAGGCAGAAGCCACTGACCCCATCTAAGATGGCAGAAATGCTAAACTAGAACATGTAACTATTTATGGGAAACCAAGATGAGCGAGAAGCTCCTGGGAGCTGTAGTGGTGGGAAACAGGATTGCCACCCTTCTGTAGGGTTTTTCTCCAGGACTCCCCGCAGCCATTCAGAGCAGGAGTGGAGAGAATCCAGAGACCATAGCTAGGGAGGCAGTTGTGGTGGACTGATGTGGTCAACTTGAGCCAGAACACCCAGCTGGACAGACTTGGTACAGTTCTGGGCACAGAAGTTCCACCTGAGGATTACTGCCAACACGGCATAAAGGAGAATGGGAGCAGACAATGGCGGCCAGCTGTTTCCCAAGACAAGCTCTCTTGCGGCTGGTTCTCCCAAAGGGAACTTGGCTGTTCTTGTGACAGGAGGAGCTCGAGGCCTTGCTGTCATCAGGGCTGCTGTTGCTCCAGGGGAGCTCTGGTCTTCATTCCCACCATGAGCGTCTTATCCTGGGTCCAGTACAGGTTCTCCCTCCTTTTAGAGTAGACACGGACTTACAGGGGGCATTGCTGTAGGCTCCCAGAATCCAGTGGATTTTTGAGGTCTCTAGTGCACAGACAGACGTTCTGTTCTCTCCTGCAACTGGCTTGTGGGTGAATGTTGCAACTTGTAAATGTCCTGTATTAAACCTGCTCTCTTGCAGACCACTGACTCTAGAAAGGCAACTAATACAGTAATGGCAGCCACCAGAGTTTCAGACGTGCTTTTGCCTTACAGGACAAAGAGCTTGATCTGCAGGGACAACCGATTTCAGAGCGACTCCGTCAACCAGCTTGACCTTACTACCATTCACAGAGGGGTTCGCTTTGCAACGGCAGGATGTGCGTTCATCCCAAGTGTGCATAGAAGGCTGGTCAGAATACTCTACACACTGGTCAGTAAAACACACCTTAGAATACTTAATAGAAACCAGACAATGTGCATTCATGTATCTTATCCAAATTAAACTAGAAGTCAATAACAGATACCTGAAAGAGCCCAACTCTTTAAAGGAAACATTACTAAATAGCCCACAGGTCAAAAATGAGACATCTTAATAAAACTTAAAAAAGTATTTTGAAGTGAAAGAAAATTAAAGTACAATGTATCAACATCTGTGAGATGTAACAAAAGCAGCCCTCAGAGGGAACCCTGAAGCCCTGAAGACCTTTGTAGAAAAAGAGAAAGATCACAAATAAATTGCCTAGATTTCCACCTTCAGAACCTCATGAAAGAAGAAACAAATTAAACCTACAAGAAGCATTAGGAAGGAGATAATGAAAATGAGAGCCGAAGTCAATGCAATTAAAATAGGGAAACAGAAAGGAGGATTAAAGAAACCAGCAGCTAATTTGCTGAAATGTATCTATAAAAGAGTCTCCCAGGAACATGTGTTAGCTTGGAGGGGCTGTGGATTTTAAAAAGTTATTTATTTACCTATTTCCTTAGCAGTACTGGGGATTGAGCCCCAGGCCTTTGCACTGAGATACATCCCCAGCCCTTCACTTATTTTTTGAGAAAAGTTCTTGCTAAACTGCCCAGACTGGGCTCAAATGTGTGGTCCTCCTGCCTCAGCCTCCCGAGTGCTGGGATTGAAAGCATGCACCTCCATGCCCACCTGCATGTGAATTTTAACTCAGGAAAGATATCACCACAAAAGGCACTACAAAGACAGTTTCAACGTATACCCTCACCTGAGTACATGAGAATCCTGATCTCTGTGTATTCTTGTCTGTGCTGACATAATCAGTATTTTTATTCTTGCCAATATGATAGGTGGAAATGGTGTCTTTTATTAAAAATGTTTTGCCTGCCTCTTCAGATCTTTCTAAGTTAATCGTACAGCTTTATCTGAGGTGTGTTCCACATTCTCTGCTAGTCCATTTTCTTGTTAATTGGTTATTTTATTTTATCGATCCAAAAGTTCTGCTTAAATGTTTAGTTTAAGTGAACCAGCCACGTCCACACCTGAGTAATTTCCCTTCACTTGTCCCCTATAGTTTGACTTTGTTTATATCTGCTGCTATGGAATTGATTAATCTTTTCTGCCATGGCGTCTAGTTTTCATAAAAATCTTGCCCGTTTCAAGATTATTAGAACTCTTTCTATATTTTCTTCTAATTATTTATTGTTTCATTTTTTACTTTAAACATTTTGATCCATCTTTAATCCACTTCGGTATATGGAGTGGTTAAGTCATTACATTTTATGATTACAATTGCACATCTGAAAAGCAGCGTGTTGTCTTTTTCCGAAGCTTGTCTTTCTTCACAATTTATGTTCATCCGCAAAAATGAAAATATCCAAAAAGAATAAACTAATCACTAACAACGGCAGCATTTAGAGACATCTATCCTTGTTTTATTGTAGATCATTATTCTATGAAAAAGATGTGTCAATATGGTACTTTTTATGGGAAATGGAATCAGAGTGTGCAACCTGTTTTATTGCCTGCATTTTCCACTTCATAGTAAATAGCGACTGTTCAAGTGTACATTTTTAGTCGTATTTTAGGTTGAAATCATGGTCGCAGGAGGCTGTGGTGTGGAGGACTTTGGACCGACTCCTTGTTGTGGTTGGATGTCCTCACCCAAGCTCAGGCTGATGTCAAACCCCCGTCATGTGGTATCACGTGGCGGGACAAGGTGGACCTTTGAGGGGTGATGAGAGGTGATGAGGTCACAGGGTGATGAGGTCGCTGGGCAATGAGGTCACCGGGCTCTGCCTCCAAGAGTGGATTATTCTGCGTGGGTGAAGCTGCAGTGAGCTGCTTGGAGAGTGTTACAGAATCCGGCTTGCGTCTATCTCTCGTGTGGGTCCCTCTCATTATGTGATGCCCTCTGGCTCCTTGGGACTGCGCAGAGTCCCCACCACCAAGACCCTCATCAGCGGTGGCCGCCTGATCTTGAACTTTCCAGTCTTCAGAATCATAATCTGCAGAGACCCTTATTCTTTTACATTCCCCAGTCTATGGCATTCAGTTATAGCACTAGTAAGTAGACTAAAACGCTTTTCTTCTTCGCTGTTCAGTGGTGATACGGACAGCTGTAAGGCACAAGCCTGCGGATGAGCTGGGTGGAGGAATCCTGTGTTAAGTGTGAATGAGATGGTCCTCTAGTAGATTGAGCAACAACCAGGAAAGTGAGTGGAAAGTGGAAGGGCAGAGGGTAGAGGCAGAAGGGAAGAATCTCTTGCCAGGAGACGAGAGAAGAGAGGGAAAGCCAGGGAAGTGATAGAAATCAGAAGCAGAAGGTCCGCAACCCGAAGGACTTTCTCTGTGTGGTTCCAATCTCCCTGCAGGAGATGAAGTCATTGGCTGGCAGACTGGGACTGGGGTGAGTTTGGGGCCTCCAGGAAGCAGGACCTTCTGGAGCAGAAACTCTGGGAAATTCACCCGGTGGCCAACAAGGGCAGCAGCAGGGAGCCAAGTAGGGGAACAATCAGGGTTGTCACACTGCTCTGCCAACAGGCTCTGCATCCAAGAGCAGGGAAGAGAGGAGAGGCTTGGGGCGTGGCCGGCGGAGGCTGGAAGCCGGCACAGCAAGGCTGCCTGTACACACTCGGCCTTCTTACCACAGAGGTTTCCACCTGTGCCCTCCTGCCCTTCTGCTAGGCTCCACCTGGCTGCTTCCATCGTTGTCCCCTTCTCCCTGGGGCCTCCTGATCCCCAGGTACAGACTCCCCCGGGGCCTCAGGCCCTAGGAAGCAGGGGAAATTTAAGAAGTGGCCATGCTGCGTCCCTGAAGCCCTTAGCAAGGCACCGTATGGTCTCTGTTTATCCCTGCCCAAGAATGCCAGGACGGCCGAGGTCCCGCTGCGCGACCATTCAGATCACCAGTTCTTGGGTGTCTGTGCAGAGATGGAGCCGACAAAACCTCTGCCCGTGGAAGTCCAGGCTGCTGTACCAAGTGCCACAAACTACACAGCTCAAAAGCAGCAGGGATTCATTTCTCACACGGTGCTGAGAGAGTGAGCCAGCGCCCCGGCTTCTTATAACTGTACTGTCTTAGGCACGTTCCCCAGGCCGAGACACAATACCTCACAGCCATAATTTAAAGGAGGAGAGGTTTGTTTTGACTCATGGTTTTTAGAGGATTCAGTCCGTAGTTGGCTGGCTCCAAGGCAGGAAAGACACGATTAGAAGAAAGCTCTCAGATCATGGTGGCCGGGAAGCAGACAGAGAAGGGAGGCGCAGGGGAAGGAGATGCACCCTTCCAGGTCACGCCTCCAGCGGCCACCTCGTCCCCTCGGACCCCACCTCCTGGCGGTACATTGAGATCTGAACTCGTCAGTGATTGTGAGCTATACCCCCAACCTCTTTTATAATTTTTTATTTTTGAGACAGGATTTTGACCTTGCCAAGTCAATGATCCAATCACATTCCCAAAGCCCCACCTCTGAACACACGAGCCTTCTGGGGACATTCTAGCTCTAAAAGGAGCATGCACTAATCCCATGCATGGAGGCCCCACCTTCACGACCTGGTTACCTCCCCGAGGCTCCACCTTCCCACGCCATCACCCTGGGACGAAAGTTTCCACATGAATTGTGGGGGGACGCAGATATTCAGTCCATGGAAACAGGAAACAAGGCATGTCATTTGAGCACAAGCATAGCATGCATATCACACAGGTCTACAAAAGGCTGCCCCACTGGGGACCCCCGTGGGACAGCCAGAGGGGGAAGTCATTCCAGGCAGGAAGAAGCTAATGAGCAAAAGTTCCAGGTGGAACACAGCTATAATCCTCCACTGTAGGAAGCTGAGGCAGGAAGACTGCACGCTTGAGCTCAACTCAGGGGACTTAGCAAGTTGGTGAGACTCTGTCTCAAAATTTAATTTTTTTTAAAGAGCCAGAGATATAGCTCAGTGCAAAGGTCTTGAGATGAGTCAGGGCCACAAAAGAAAAAAAATTCAGAGTAGCTGGAGCACGGAGCTGCTGAATCCCTGCGACACTGTTGCCCCTGACTGAAGCAGAGCGGGCCTTCGTGTCCTCCTGTGCAGCTGTGCCCTGGCTGTCCGCCTCCTTCCTCCCGAGGGGCAGGCCTGGAACATGCCAGGAGGGACCTCTTTTAGTGCCACAGCTGAAGTGCCTGTGACCACAGGTCACCCTCTCTGCCTGTTCTCTTGTCCTCTTTGCAGCGCTTGATGCTCTGTCTCCAGCTCAGCTGAAACAGCGATTTATCCTAATCCTCGCCAGCAGGACCCACTGTGGACTGTGGTCCATCATATGCTGATAACATAATCATGCAGTCCTAAGATGAGGTCAGCAGACCAGCAGCCAGGGTGGAAATGAATCGGAGCCAGGGAGATGGTCCAAGTGTCCCTTCAGCAAGGCCTCTCAGGCTGTGGCCCAGGCAGGGTGGATGAGAGGCAGCTGCCGGGCTGCTACGTGGAGGGAGGGAGGGACAAGGGTGGAGAGACTCAGGACCCCCAGATCTGTCACCAGCTGGCTCAGAAAACCAGGGCGGGCCCTTAAATGGCAACTCACAGATCTCTGGAACTTTCTCCCATCCAACAGGAATTGTTGAGAACTTTCTCCTATTCAACATGGGGTCCAGAAGGGACCCCAAATTTCTTGCCTGGTGTGATCCTCATAATCACATTGAACAGGAGCAGAGAAATAACTTGCTAGTTAGGTGTAACTACTTTCTTAGTTCTTGGGGAGATTAAACCTGGTCTTTTGACGTCAGTGAGAAGCTGTTTTTGTTGTGTTCCGTGGCTCCTCAAATACCTGCCCGTTATTATGGTTCCTTTTGAGCTGAGGGAGAAAGGAGTATTCATGCTGGGACAATTGCAGGTCACCCACTTCCTCTGGCACCTGTGGACTCCTTTCTATCGTGCTTTTTATATAATGAGTCACTTAATTCTCCAACACGTAAGTAGATATTATTCTTCCAGTCTTCCTCCAGAGGAAATGGAAGATTGTAGAGTTCAGCTCAGCAGGGATGGATGGGAATCCTGTTTCCCCACACTGGGGGTGGAGCTTGCCCTTAATTTAGGAAGGCTATTTGCCATCTGTCTGAGTATCTGTGGTACTGTTATCGAATGGGGAGTCTGGGGAATCATTTCCAGGTTCTTGGTGTCCTGAACAAAGAATTGCGAAGCACACTTGCAAGGAGTAACAAGAGAAGGATTTATTAATAGAGAAAGAAGCATTTGTACACTGCACAGGGTGGGAACGACCAGGGAGAAAATCTCATGGCCTTGATAGGGACAGCTATTGGATCTCTTAAGGTCCTGGGATAGTGGGAGGGTCTGTAGCTGGGGACTGACAAGAGTCATGGCCCAGTGGGGTGCCTGGCTTGGCCCACCTGCTGGAAGGGAGAGTTTTTGACCTTACAACCTCATGTACTTTTGGATTTGTGCATGTCCTGGGTTCTTGGGGGGCACAGAATGGCTTTTATTTCTCTTGGCTTTCTGATATTTTGACATAGTTGTCCTTGCTGTGTCTGGTGTCCTCATTCTTGTCCCAAGGCTTCCTGTCAATTCCTTGTCTTACTCTATCTTCTACCTCAGTAACATCATTGCCTGAGCAAAGCCCTCTCCACACTGGGGAGAAGGAGGCTTCAGTGGAACTGCTTGGTGGTTACTGGAGAAGGATGCCTAATTACCTCATGCACCTGAAGAAAAATGATTTTGCTTTGGAATCCACCAGGAATTTGCAAATCTGAGATACACAGGCTGTGACGGATCATCGGCTTATTTGGAGAGGCAAAGTAAGACGGTGTTCTTAAAGATAAGATGAGGCAGGCTGCATAAGTTGTTTTGAAATGATTATCCTTGGCTTCCAGGATCAACACAAGGTGGTGCCTGCCCAAGGTTGGATAGGCAGTTGCCAAGTAGAGGTCCTCACAACAGTATTTATTTGTGCAATGTTGTGGTGGCCCTTGTGAAAGGTTGTAGGTTTCAGAGTCTTTGTAATCATTTTTATCATAGGCATGTATGTGTGATAGTCCTCCCTGCACGGCCCCCTGACTACATTTTATTAGGGGAACATAAGTGACTCTATTTGGATTCTGACACTTTTCATAGCTTCTACCTCTTGCTCCCTGTGTTACGGCGTAGATTAAAAAAATAAGTCTCCCCAAAGCCTGGTGTCTCTCCAAGGCCTGGCGTGTCTGGAGGGTGACTGGATCATGGAGTGCTACACTCATCAGTGTACTCATCTGTGGATGAGTTCAGTAACTGGATGTGCTGTTAGGAGGTGGGGCCTGGTTGGAGGTGGATCACTGGGCTTGTGATCTGGAAGAATCTACTCTTGTCCCTGGCTCCTCCCTTGGCTCTCTGCTTCCTGGCTGCCATGACCTGAGCAGCTTTCCTCCAGTGCTGTTTTGCCCCAGAGCCAGCAGACCATGGACTTGAGCCACTGAAACTGTGAGCCAAAACGAACCTCTGCTCCTTGAAGTTGCGGAAGTCGGGGATGGTATTCCAGTGACAAGAAAGTGGCTATGACATCCTGCTACTCACTTGCACCGTTATACAGGGATTTTCTGCTTCCCCGCTAACTCTGGGAAGGCTGGGATTAAAGAGAAAAAATAGCAGCCCGTCTGAAAGATCTCATAGTGAGATAGCTGGATGTGGCCTGAGGGAACAGCTCTTTGGGGGTGTCTTAAGCTTGTTTAAGGAAAGAGAAAGCTGGCAATAAGGAGAAGAGAAAAACATTTCAAGTATCAAGGAAGAACAGGGGAGGGATTTGGTGTGGCCTCTTAAGAGTGCCCACCTGGGGGCAGCTGCTAACTGTTCCCAAAAAGGCCTCTTTCCTCAGCCTACCATGACCCTGAGACTTCTGTTTGGGGGCTACTTCTGTGAGCTCCAGGGGGCACCAAGCCACCCGTCCTCAGCCATCAGCTTTTGGGTTGAAATGGAGGCAGAAAGAGAAGGAAGGGAACGGGGCACAGACAGGCCAGACTGTGGGGCTGAGGGGTATTTGTCACACCTCATTGCCGCAAGCATCTGCCCTCCCCTCTGCTGGCCGGAGAGGCTCCCCAAGGCAGGGACTGTGTGGGAAGGATTTGTTGATGGGAATCCAAAAGGACAGCTAATGAGGCTGGCCAGAGGCCCCTCTCATCTCTTTCTGGAAACTCTTGCAACTCCCAGGAGCCCCTTTCCTTCCAAGATCCTTCTAGGACCAGGAATTCATGAAACGCCAAGGAAGTGAAACACTTTTTAATCATCTACGTGATATGAATTCTTAAAGGCCTGCATCAGTAGTTCTCAAAATCCTAGTCCTGGACCAGTAGCATCAGCAGGACCCCAGAGCTTGTTAGAAACACAGAAGCAGCTAAATCCATACTTGGCAAAAAAATTATTGACTAGAAAGCATCTCTCCTTAGCAGGTAGCCTTGGTCTGCCAGTGTCCAGGGAAGATGCCCTTGTCCTTATGAAGCAGAGACAAAATCAAGGGCTAGGCATGGAAGTAGACGCCTCATGGAACACCCAGAGAAGTTCAGCGACTCGTCTGAGGCTGCACAGCCAGGGAGAAGGGATGCTGGCCTGTGAACAACACTTGCTGCTCTCCCAAGCCCAACAGCTCCCTCCTGCCACCGAGAACAGTGGTTTTCAATTTTTTTGTTTGTTTGTTCAGAATGTCGTTGCACCCTTAAAAATTATTAAGGACCTTGTGGGATGTGGTGGTGCCTGCCTGCGATCCCAGAACACTGGGAGGCAGAGGCAGGAAGACCGTAAGTTCAAGCCCATTCTGGGCAATTTAGCAATTTAATAAGATCCTGTCCAAAAAAAAAAAAAAAAAGGCTGGGGGTGTAGCTTAGTGCAAAGGCTCTGGATTCAACCCCCAGTACAAAAAAAAAAAAAGATTGAGGACCTCAAAAAGCTTTTGTTTATGTACGTTGTGTCTCATGATATTTACAGTACTAGAAATCAAAGTTGAGAAATTCCTTAAATATTAATTCATTTTGAACAATAAGCCTATTGCAATTTAACATAAATTATGTGCTCTAAGAATCTGCAGATTTTCCAGAACCAAAAAATATATTGCTTTACTTTTCCGCAAATCTCTTTGCTCTCTGTCTGAATAGAAGACAGCTGGATTCTCATATCTGCATTTAATCTGTTGTGATATTTCACATCATGTAGCCTCTGGAAAACTGCACTGTGTGCTTCTGAGAGAATGAATGAAAAAGCAAATGCCATATTAGCATTATTATTAAGTGATTTTGCCTTTGCAGACCCCCTGAAAGATTACTGGGGAC
>PVJO010030146.1:0-15851 GCA_004026905.1 Hystrix cristata
GTGACATTATATATTACAAATATATACTAATAAAAAAGAAAGCAAGAGGGAAAAGAAGCATTATAGAATAAGTGAAGAAAAAGGAGTCAGTAGTGAATATTTCTAAGGGTTTAATTGAAACAAAGTGATGAGCAAATACAATCACCTGTGATACTCGAGGATCATATCATTTCAGAAGACTTATATGATGAAAGTCTAACTAAATAAAGCTTAGGAAACTATGGTGAAAAGGAAAAGATTAATACTCTACTACCTGCCACACATTGGTATATTTCAGTAGGGAAGGTAGTATGGAGAAGTTGGACATTCTGTAGCCATTCACTTAGTCATAAATGTTGTAACAAAAAAAGTAATTAATTTTACTTATTTTATTAATAGTACTGTCCCTCTGAAATAGAAAGATTTCAGTGATCTTCAAATTTTATTGAATTAACTTTAATGTAATCCTATGATAGTAAAGCACCACTCTAAATAATACATGTATTTTAAAGGTGGAGCAAACTCTTATAAGCAGAGAGAATAATGCAAAAAGTAAATGGAATGCAAAGCAACTCCTGTGATAGGGTATGCTGCTTTTGAATACAGGCACAGTTTTGATGAAAAGTCAACCTTTTCAAGACTTGGAAAGAAGAAGACATTGGTAATTGAATAAGTGAGAGAAGAAGAGAGACTGTCAACCAGCGTAGCTGATGCTTATGTTGGTAAAGGGTTATGCGGTAGACTGAGGCCAATATTTAGATCCTATGAAATTTTTGGTGATGTAAGCTAAAAGCACATGAAGAGTACTAAAAGGAGCAGCTTCCTGATCAACATGCTTTCATAAAACCTTAATTTAACTGCTAGGATGTACAAGGAGATTTGGAGAAGAGGGATACTGGAACTGGAGAGGACCATTTGAAGCTAGTGAAAATGACCAGATGAGACCCAATGAGGTATGAATAAAGGCATCAAAGCCAGGAATGGAGAATGGGGAGAGGTTTCAAAGATATTGCAGGAAAAAATAGAAAGAATGCTTTGCTAATTGCTCCATTGCTGCAGGCACAGAGCAACCTGCTCTTCTGGTCAAGTCCATGGTGAGTCAGACTGCCGTTACTTTACAGTGCACAAATTAGTGGTCTGGGGGTTACTGTTGGCTAGAAGATGTCAACAGTGTAAAGGGTTAAATTGGAGCCATAATGAGAGACAGATGTAGGAGAAAACATTGAGATTCCTTTGCAGCAATGCACATTGCAGCAGTTGGTGAGTATACCATGCGGACATTCTCACATCTTTTTGCAAACACTTCAGAGGATTTTGCTTACTTCTGACCATCTGCTCCAGGCCCAGATGTCCCAGATTCCTAGAATAATTTCCTAAAAGAGTAAGAGAAGGTAAAAGGAGAAGGGAAAAAAAGGGGAGATCTGTGTCTTCCTCAAATTGTTCTCAGTCCTGGATCTTTATTACAGAACAGGAGAATGCATGCAGGTAATCACACTTGGGAACGTTTTTCTCCCATGTGTACAGCGGATAAAGGCTTTGTTGAATGGATCGAAGCTGGGGTTAAAGCCTCAACGTCCGTTCTTTTTGGCTGGCCCTCTGGCCTTCTTAATCGCCTCTGCTCTGACTGTGGGTAGTGCAGTTAGGAAGCCAGAGCTCTTGTTTGTCATGCAAGGAAACTGACTGCCAGTGAGCTGAAGTGAGGTAGAGGAGTCCACACAGTTGTTCTGTGCCAGAATGATGCCTGAAATCAAGCTCAGGGCCTCCTTATCGCTTACAATATGTTCATTCCAACAATAAATATAGGCTCTCTCCTGACCTTTGGTTTAAGGTTTTGTTTTCTTTAATTCTAATTGTTGCAAGTGAGTCATTATTGATTCAGGGAAGACTGCCCCTCCCATGGACCCCAGTCTTCTTCTGGGCCTTACACTGGGAGACACAATACATCTGCCTATGTTTCCCTCAGCACTCCGGCCTGCAGTATGTGACATGCTCCCTTCCCTTGAGAATGCTGAGTGATAAAATGGAGGAATCATGTCAGTTGTCTCCTGATCAGTGATCTCACCTTGCTTGAATAATAACAAAACCTTCATTTTCAAAGGTGCAAGCCCTCTATTTCTATGGATGTCTATCTCACACACTTCGGTGTGAGCCCCTGAGAATAAGAAGAGGATTCTGTTCTACTTTGTCATTTTGTCATTTTCATGTACTGCAACAAATAATAAATACTCTGTGTGTGTGTGTGTGTGTGTGTGTGTGTGTGTGTATCACGCTTGTGGGTTTTTAGATGATGACTGGAAATCTACTCCATGCAAAAACTGCTACTAGGTATAGCTATTATTCTCAACGGGCTCCAAGTGAACTCTTGGAGAAAAATAAGACCCACATCTAGTAACTAAAATGAAAATTTTAAATGTATCATGTCTAAGTAGAGGGAGATAAGAAGGGTTAACATCCAAAAGGACATGAGATTATCACAAGAAGATGGAATTTAAGAAGTAGAGGGTTTGTTGATCGGTGGAGCTGGATATGAAACACTTCAGGTGGCAGGGATGAGATAAAGGGGGAAATGTCAAAAAAAACCCAATGGAACATTTGATTTTCCCACTTGTAACATTATCATATGTCAACTTATCTTTTAAGAAAATGTTGACGACTAAAGTATGACTTAGAAGATAACTCTTTCTTCTGTTTTCTTTTCTGTATTTTGTTCACTCCATCTCTGAGAAGCTGCCTGAGAACTCCCCAAGACCAGACTTAATCATGTTCTTCAGTATTCCCAAACTTCATTTCTCTTAATCACAAAATTTACATTATGCTATAATATTATAAAATTCCCTTTATTTCTCATTAGATATAAAAAAGCATAAGGATGTATAAGTGTGTGGCTGTGAGTCTCCGATTGCTCATTTCTGCATCTATATCACCTGGAACATGGTGAATATTCAATAAGTACTGACTAGTCAATGTGTTGGTGAAAGGGGGAAAGAGAATGTTGCCAACATGGTTGGAACCAGGACTGTGTAGATGAGCTGTAAGATAATGTTACTCATCATTCCATCTGTGCTGCCCAAGGCTGAATGGAAGTACTGTGATAATGGGAATAAGTGAGACTCTCCTGGCAAATGAGAGCTGTAAATTACAGTTGGTTTCCAATATTTTGTTTACTCAGCCTGATATAACACAAAATGCTGAAGAAGACAAAAGAGTCATCCTTAAATAAAACTCATTAGAGCTCAAAGATGCTTCCTCTACTGTCTTAATCCTCTACTCTGGAATAAATTTGGATGACTACAACTTCGAATTGTAAAAAAATGCCAAGGAGTCTAAGTCTGATATAAAAATGACTATAGTAGAAGTGGTAGTAATAATAAAGCACATTGGTTTTGTTTAAATTTCTACACTGAAAAGCATCACAAACTTAGTAGATTCATACAAACAAACAAATAAACAAAATCTTACAGATCCTGTAGGTCAACAGACCAGAAAAGAGGTGATGACTGGTTATCATTTGAGTCCTGTGATCCTCTTCCATGCTTGCAGAGTGTTCACAGAATTCCCTTCCTTGTGACTAAAGCTCTGGGGTCCCCCTTTGATTGCCAACTGTTGGCTGGGGACCATTCTCCACTCCAAGAGGCCGTCTCCGGTGTCTGCCTTGTGTCCTCCCCACAGATATCTCACAAGATCGATAGCTTTCCTCCAGCCCAGCCAACCACAGCTTTCTGGCTTCCTCTTCTGCAACCAACCAGCACAAGTATTTGATTTTAAGGGGCTTAACTGACTGGGTGGTGCCCACCCAAGACAATCTCCCCTTTACTGTATAAAGAAACGTAAAGAGAGGAGCTATATATCATAATATTCACAAGATCCGCACATATATAAAGGGGAAAGATTTTACAATGATAAAAACCATTAGAGTTCATCTTAGAATTCTGTCTGCAGTATTCATCCTTTTTAAATAATGGCCATATGAAGAGCATTGTAGAATCATTATGCAGACATGGTTACACTAAACAGAGTGAATGTTGCTAATATTAAATTGAAACTGAAAAAAGCCCTAAGATTCAGGATGCTGTAGTATGACTCACATCCCTCAGATCCCATCCCTAGGATTGAAACTCTCTCCTCCCAACTGTTGGGAGATTTAGTTGCTGATGATGCTTAGCCAAGTCCCTCTCCAGGACATGTCCCTGAACAAAGAAAACTGACTCGCAGAAGGCCACACTCCCTTCCCTGAAGAAGCTCGCAGTAGTTCCTGGAGCTGTGGATTATGAAAACTCAGACCTTTGGCCTCAACCCAGGTTAATGCAATTTCTTCGTGATGTATACATCCTCCAGGGGTTGAATAGGGTAACATGAGTCAGGAATATAAGTCAGTATGAGGAAATGAAAAAAACATATATATGCTCCACTTTGTACATGTAGTAAAAGCTAGAACCAGGATTTTCCCCCTGTGATAGCTAATCCATGCTCTAAATCACCATGCTATACTAACTGTTGAGCACGTCTCATTAGTCACTTAAGCATTAAAAGTGAAAGGTTTGGAAAAGGAGCATATCTGTTTCCCCTGAAATTTCAAATCAATGTGGGCATGGTATTATTTGCACAAAGAAGAAGAGGAAGAACATTTCATTTTCTTATTGGAGTCAAGATGCACAATAAACCTGTGATTGATTCCTTGCAATGTTATAAATTCAAATAATTTTGAGAACTGGACACGAAATAATGGGTCTCCTAGGCTCACTTGGTTTTTAATCTGGAACTGTATCTCCAGGGCACAACATGAATACCTGCATTAATGGGAAATTTAAGCTTCGAGATTAATGGTTCCCAGATGTTGGCCCGTGTTCCAGTCCAGTGACAGCAAAGTGCCAGAAGCAAATTAGGTGTTCAATAAATTTCTGTTAAATAGATAAATTATTAAGCATCATTCTAGTTTTTCTGAATAGCAATATCCAGTGTAATCTGTCAAGTATTTATTTTTAACAAGTTCTCTTAGGTGATTTTGATGTACAATCAAATTTGAGAAACATTGTTTAGGTTGTCAGATTTATTTCAATTGTGATAAAACACATATATGATCAAGTTTGCCATTTAACCATTTCATTCCTTTTTTCATTACAGTAGATGGAACACAAAGTTTTTAAACCACTTTAACTCAGTAGCATTGAGTAAGCTCATAATGATGTACATTCATCACCAATCTGTAGTTCCAGAACTTTTTGCCCCAAGGAACAACGTGTAACTATTAAGAAACTGTTCTGATATCTCTTTCCCCAGCTGTGAGATACTTGTCTTACTGAGTCATCCGTCCCAGTTTATCTAATGGTGATGTTCATATTTCTTGTTTGTCCCCTGAGCCTCATCACTTTAGATTAAATTTACTAATTTTGGCAGGATTGGGAGACCACACACAACGTGATTTTTCTCTTCTTGATACACCTGTATTCATGTAAGTCTTCTTTAAATTATGACCTAAATGCTAGCATGGCTTTACCAGAATGCATAAGGCAGAGCTATCTACTACATGGAGCATAACATTAGCCTTCTTTAATTTAGTTTTCATCTGTTTAGTTTGGAAAGCAGCTACATTACACAGCTGATACACACTGAATTTGACAACTAATTTTTTTAGATGTATTACCTGTAAGTCTTGTTTCCTTATGTGTAAAGATATTTTACGAATCTCAACTCAGGACTTTAGATTCAAATTTTAAAAATTTGTTTAAAACATTTTTCCAAAACACAACAATCTTTTGAGATTTGATTTTAAATTTAATTACTAAACTGATCCAAATGAGTTTGAAATGTCCTATCAGGTTGTATCCCTCTGGTTCTCTGACAAGATTAAAAATATATAAAAACATGTGCCGTATTTTATGAGTCTTATGAAAGTTCAGTCAATAGTTTGGAAATATCTGTTTATTACATAATTCACAATAGCTACTTAGAACCTAACAAATTCCAACACAGCTATAGTGTACTTTCCAATATTATTGTGGATAAGGAAGTTTTAGCTCCTTATTTCATTATCAATAAGATAGGCTGAATTTCTCCAATGGCCACCCAAAGATGACCTGGCCCACCTTCTTCCCTGGAACGTGTGATTATAAAAGTACATTATTCCAATGACTAGGTTATGATACTTATATTAAATTCTAATTCTTTATTTCTGTAAAGTTCACTTTAAAATAGAAAGATAATCTTGGATTATCTGAATAACGCTTGAAGCAAATACCAAGGCATTTGCTCAGTGTTAGTGGCAGAGGATTGAGATCTATGTGAAACATGAAAAGGACTCGATGCGTAGCTATTGCTTTGAATATGGAAAGGGCACATGAAAATAAATGTGGCTGACCTCTGAGGTCAGAGAGCAGGGCTCAGAAAGGAAACTGATCATTGTACCAACATGAATGAGCTGGAAATAGATTCTACACCAAGGTTCTCCGGTAAGAGTCAAGGCCAGCAAACACTCTGTAGTCTTGTCAGATCTGCAGATGAATACCAAGCCCACTTGGATTTTTCTACTAACAGAAAGTAAAAGATAACAAATGGTTTTATTCTAAGCTTTGGACTTCATGGTAATTTGTACACAGCATTAGAATACTAATACATCTAGAGACTGGTCAGAAAACTAGAAATGATGCTAAGTTTTACAAATAGAGGAAATTTAATTCAACTAATCACACAGATGGGGGGAGTATTGCTAAGAAGCCAAATGAAAGAATTTGAGTTCATCTAAGTGTTCTAGGAAAGAAAGCTACCTTCATATATAAGGCAGGAGATATAAGGAGAGGAAATGAAGTTCTTAGAGCCTAAAATTTGAATGATGCTGGGAGCAGACCAGTGGGAGCTGGAATCCCATATAAGCCACTGAGTGAGCCATCCCAGTCAGAAAGAAAGCCAGAGAAAACTACTCCAAAGTTTCCCGTTTTGGCTCTCTACTTGTCCATGACTTGTTCTCATTAACTAATCTACATGGAGGCCTAACAGTCTCCCAGAAAATGTCACCCCATTATTCCTTGAGATCATGAGCAATGAAGCAAAAAGATTAAGATATATGTGATATATATCTCAAGAAGTGGATATGATAGCAGAAAGTCAAATAATGAGTGCTACATTTATAGTATAGTGTTAACCAGTAAATTAGATAAGAAATTATGTTGGTAGCATCCACATGTGTCTTACTCTTTGTCAAGTAGTTCATCCGATACTTTATATACATATCTTACAACTCCCTAAATAATTGGAATTATGTCGGGTCAATTATTCACCAGTTTCTTACATCCCCACTCTTGTCGTAACCTCAGCCTAGCTAAGTTCCCCTCCCATCCCTGACTTTAAAACAAAGATACCTAATTAGCTTTGGCACTTGGAACAATGCACCAAACCTTGGCCTGATGAAGCTTCCTATGTTTTCAAATTATCACATTTGCCTTTGAAATACCAAAGGAAGAATGAGGCCCACTTAACCTGTTGATCTAGAAAGATGACACAGGTGATATAGAGCCGACCTGCCCAATCATCAAGAAAGGGAAGCAGAGTGACTCTAACGCAGAAAGTTCCCCAACTGGGTCCACCCTCCAGCAGGTGAACTCATGATTATGAACGCAACTGATTTGTTTTGGCCACTGAGTTTTAGGTTGGCTTACTACGTGCACTTACCGTGGCAAAGTTTACATCTATCCATCTTGAGAATTAGATCGCTGAGGGTCCAAGTACACAGAGTTGAAACATTTATCCAAGATCACCAGAGTTAATAGGCAACCTCAGACCCTTTGCTCCTAATCACTATTTGCACTGTCTGCAATAAATCTCAGAGTTTACTTTTAGATTTGGAAAGCAGTGTTAGGAGTTGATCGCTTTGAGATTCAGCATTCAGGTATTGCCCTTTTTTCTTCTTTTTTTTAATTTAGAATTGCTGTCCAAGTGACTCTTTCTTTTCCCCCTTAGGGAAAGAGATATCACCAGAAAGACCGAACTTCCACAGAGGAGAAACAAACATGGATGAGAGCAGCTGCCTGAGCGGGACCATGCCAGCCACTGTCCCCCAAGCCGCTCAGAGACAGCGACTCAGTTCCAAGCTGCCTCTGCTATAGGCGAGCAGCTGGGTCGAGCAGGAAGCCAGTGATTGAAGGTGGTGTCTCTGCCATTCCCTGCTGCTACTCTGCCCTCAGAGGAATTCACTAAGTGGGGAGTAGACGAGCTCTCCAGGGAACTGGCCGGGCAAGTGGTGCTGAAGCACAGAGAAATTTATGGCAATGCTTCCAAAAGGCTGCCAGCAAGCCAGTTAAGCTACTAAGGCCTGGGAAAAGCACTTCCCTTGTGTGAGTACATTCTCACTGCCTCCACCTAGTAGTGAATCCCAGGATCTCCGGCCTGGATTCTAGCCATGTAGCTTTAATCGGATCATTGTACCTTTCACTGGGTTTCAGTGACTTGGATTTGTTCTCTTTGGTCCACTTCATATCACCCATTTTCATATCATAAAAGAACCAAAGCGGAAAAAATACAAGGTTAGAAAGCAGAGCCCAGTGTCAGATTCCAAGTAATGCATATTAATTGCTATAAACTGCTGTTGTTATACAGGTAGAGAATCTCTAATCCAAAGATCCCAAATGTGAAATTCTTCAAAATCTGAAACTTTTCGAGCACCCCAATGACACCCCAGGCTGAAAATCTGACACCTGACATCCTATGATAGGTCATAATCTAATGAAAGGGACACCAAAAATATTGCACAACATTACACCCAGTCTATATGTATAAGATGTATTTGAGGCAGGCATGGTGGTGCACATTTTTATTTCCAGCTGCTCAGAGGCTGACCTTTAGGGTCACAAGTTAGAGGGCAGCTTAGCTGAGCAAATGAGCACATTCCATTCCTGTCAAAATAAATAAATATAAGTAAATAAATAGGACTAGGGACGTAGCTCAGGGCTTCCTATTTCCAATAACCAGCAACAGACACACACACACACACACACACACACACACACACACACACACACACACACTAAGAAATGTATTTGAAATATAAATGGTAGACTTGGGTCCTAATTTGAAATTATCTCATTATGCATAGGAAAATGTTTCAAAATTTAGAAAATGTCTGAATCTGAAACACGTTTTATCCAAATATTTGAAATATGGTATATTCAACCTGTATAACACTAAGTTGTTATTATTGCGATTATAGCAAAATATGTTATTCAGCTTTCCATCATTGACCAAAGACCTGAGATAATCAACATAGAAGGAAGAAGGGTTTATTTTGCCTCATAGTTTCAGCAGTTTTAATCCTTGGTTTGTTGGCCACTTAGTCGTGAACCTTCCTGCAGAACACCATGCAGGATACACTTGTAGAATAGCACTGCTGGGAAGTAGGAGAGACAGAGGACAACCAGGGTCCCCAAATCCTCTTCGAGGGCAGGCACACAATAACCACCCAAGAAGACCCACATCCTAGAGGTTCTGCCACCCTCCAAGTAATGCTGAAGGCTTGAGATCCAGCCTTCAACACATGGGACTTTAGGGTAGATTTAAGATCCAAATAGTAATACTAAGAATTTTTTAATGCTAGGTTCTAAGGGATATGTCAGGGAACAAGCCCATGAGGTAGGTTCCATAATCCACACTTTTCAGATAAAGAAATTGCAACTCAGAGAAGGTAAGCACCTTGTCCAAGGCCTTACATTTAATGACTAATAGAACTACTAACGAGCAATGGAACTAGGTTTGAACCCAACAATCTAAGCTTTAGAAATTGCATGCTAAACACCTTAAATATCTCCTTTGTCATGGAAAGTGCTAGGCAACTAACTTGATTTCTTTTGGATCCATTTTTTTAAGTTTTTTGAGGAGGCGGGGTTGAGACAGGATGTCACTATATACTTCAGGCTGGCCTTGAACTCATTATGTAGTCCAGGCTGGTCTTCAATTCACAGTGATCTTCCTGCTCGAGCCTTCCCAGTACAGGGATTACAGACATGTGCCATCACACTGGCGCTAGATTCATTTTTTTTTTTATACTAAGAAGCATCGGATCTCTATTAGTCTGAATTCATTCATTTACAAGTTATAGAAAACTCAACATATGCTATTCGTTTATGGTGTTTTGTTTTGTTTTGTTTGCTGGAGATTCTATTAATGTTATCTCCACCTCTCAACAGTATTTCCCTGTGTTGGATTCACTTCATGCAGGGTCCCTATAGATGGTGCTCATGGGCTTTTGCATTTTAACACCCTACAACCTGGAACAATTCCACACACAGAAAAGCATCTTTTCTGCCCTAACATAGACTGATCCAAAAATAGTGCAGTGAACCTTAATCAGAGTAACAATAAGACAGAAAACACCAAATGAATGCCACTTCATTATTCTTCAACCCATAGAAAAGATGGCTGATGAACCACCCCAACTATTTGGACACATTATGAGAGGGAGACCATTTCCAAAAAGCAAAATCAATATGTTGCCACTAGACTATTAAGGAAAAACTGTATGTTTTAAATATCTGTGAATGTGTAATCATATCATAAATAAATATGATTCTACTTTTATCCCTGACACTAGCTTCATGAGGAAGTAGGGTTGATATTCTTATTGAAACCAGGTCATCAGTAACATGGGATAAGATTAATAATAATCTACAAGAAGTGGGGAAAAGGGAATCTACAGAAAGAGAGAAGGAATGGAAAAGGGATTTTCAAAAGAGAACCACACTGTACTATGTATATGTACTCACTCCCCAACGTGATTGCAAACTGCATGGACTGCAAACATGTACTGAATTAAAAAATAGGTCATAATGAAGGAAACCATAGTTTAGAGGAGCTAACAAAATTTCACAGGATCACACAGTCAGTAAATTTCATAGTCAACTATCATACCCAGCTATCCCAGCTCCAGATTTGGTGCACTAATTTTAGAACTGGAATTCATCCTGGAATTTTGGAACTGCAGTTCATTCCACTTAAGTGGAATCTTGAACAACAGTTTCTTGGGACACAAACCAGTATTTTTTGGTGTATATGCAATCAACTACTCAGAGTCTATATAGGAAAGGACGTTGTCCCCACTTAGCAGAAACACACCATCCTAGAAAACACATAGGTGGGAGGTGTGCCTGGTATATTGAATTTGTTTATTTTTTTTTAATTTTACGGGTACATTTTAGATATACATAATGATAACATCCATCATAAGGAATTTGTACCTGGACATAGTATAGCTTGCTTCTTTCTTTTCTATCCCCCTCCCCTAGATTTGACCCCTCTTCCCCTCCTTATTTAAAAAAGCTTTGTCTTCATCTTATTCCTTCCCATTCTAATTTTTCACCTCTTTTTACTCCTTTCCAAAACAGAACACTGAGGTATTTTAAGACATTATCGCCAAAGAAAAGTTTTCTTCTGTTACCTATCTTATCACCTCCATGGAGCAGGACTATGGCTGCCTCAAAGCCCAGGCAGCAGACAGATTTGCTCGAGGAGCTTCAGCTTGAGGCCCAGAGTTTGTTACCTGCACAAGTATGCTGTAAAGGGACAGGAAAGGAAACAGAACCAGAACTGGAGAAAAATCACTGGAAAGTAGAATCACCACAAGAGTTTCCCCAACGCAAACTCCAGCTGAGAAATCACCCAGCAGAACTGACACAGATGTCACACTGTGTTTCCACCTACTTATGCAGTCTCCACTGGAATGTTGGGTAACCATTAAACAGTACTGGAGAAGTTGGTTCATTGGTATTCAAAGATGCACAGAATACAGTAAAAAATGGCATTAAAATCAGCAATTCAAATGTGATATTTGCTTAGTTCTCAATCACTTTGTGAGGCAGGTACTATGATTCCCATTTTTAAGAAAAGGAAACCAAATTCCAAGGAGTCATGTAAATAGTATAATATCATCACCATCTCCTAGAAGACAGCCCACACGGAACCTCTCCGTGCAAGGCGGACCACTGAACACACAGAGAAGAGCCCAGCAAGCCAGAAATTGAGATCGTAAATCAGGCTGCCTTTCAAAAAGGTAGCAAGTGGACATTTGCTTTCTTTTTTTCCCCTTGTATGCAATTTTTTTTCTATTTTTGTTACAATGACATGATAATTGCAAAACATATCTCTTTAGTTACTTGAGTCAGTATCAGAAATCAAATAGAATTTATTTAATTTCAATTAAGAAATATTAATAATTTAATTTTACCATGAGCCTGATAATTGTCACTGCCTTTTATGTTCAAAATGTATAAAGCACAGTCTCTTTTCTTTCGAAGTCAGCATCCTGACCTGGCCTTGACCTCTATGAATAAACTTTAAGTGAGTGCTAACATCACACTACAGGACTGTGCTGAGATTGTGATGAATAAGTGGATTTCTCTACATTTGCAACATTAATAATGGCTGTTGTGGTTTGTGTCTAGATGTCCCCTCAAAGCCTCATGCGGTCACGGATGGGGCTTTTTCAGAGGTGGCTGCATCTAGAGTGTGTGTTGTCAGAACTAAGGGCATGTGATTACTAAATCCATTCACTGATTGGTTTGGCGCCACCCTCATCCTAGCAGCCTGGATAAGATACAAGGGATAGAAAGAGGCTTGTCTAACCCCTTGCTTCCTTTGCTTGCCTTGCTGCCTTCTGCCCCTCTGCCATGCCGCCCTGCCTTGGATCCAGCCAAGTGTGGACTGAAACCTCTACAAACTGGAAGCCAATTTAACCTTTCTTCCCTTAATTTTGGATGTCAGGCATTTTGTCTCAGTATTGAGAGAAAAGTAACTAAGACGATAACTAATATTCATAGTAAACACAAAGACTCTTTAAACACACAGTATCCATTATCTCATTTGGCTGTGAAAATTATGTAAATGAGTTAGGCAAAATATTAAGATCTACTGATTACTGCTAGAGACAGTAAAGCTCTGAGAGTACTGAGTGACCTTTTGGGGTTTAGACAACTAATGTAAACCGCAGGATGGCTACTTGTGGAGACAACCGGCTTCAAGCTCAGAGATCTTTTCAACTTAGGGTACATTTTCTGGTGTAGCATGCAACCCTGTTTCTTTTTATGAAAACTATTAATTTAGCTAGTTTATGTAGAGTACTACATGGTATGGCATTTGCTAGGTTCTGGAGATGAGAAAATGAGTCAAATTCACGAGAAAACTATATTTAAGAGATTAAATAGTGAACACATAAACAAAACATAACTACATAAAGCAGAGTATTAGATAGATTTTCACCTTTCACTTAGCTATTTTCTAACTCTGTATTTTCATAAATGTTAAGTGCATTCTAGTTTCATAAACATCATGAACTTTTTTGTCTAAATATAATAATTTTCTCATGCCTACACAGACAAACATAACCATGCAATATCAGATCTCCATCAGGCATTAAAGGAATCCAGAGGACATTCTCAAATATTGCTGTTCAATTAATGAGAAAAAGAATGAATGTGGGAATGAAATACTTGTAACACAAAGCATGTAATATGAAGATTGAGCATCATCTGCTGTGTCGCAGATACAAAATCTGCTGTGTTAAGTAGGCTATATTCTAGTTCTCCCTCTCCCAAAGCCTTGAAGGCTTTTCATGTTCGGACAAGCACCTATGGCTATAATTGGTAAGATCTGAATTTCCTTTGCTTTGGTATATAGTTTTGAAATTATAAAAGTAAAAAATGTTTTTTCCAAAAAGGAAAGAATAATCAGTAGTATATAAAACCTTTAAGTGATAGTCACTTCTTACCCCATCCTTATCCATTCATTGTTGGGATTTGACAAACCTTATGTTTTTCTATGTATCAGCCATCATTCTATACTATGCAATTTATTTGTTATATAATTATAATTGCAGATATGTGCCTTATTAACATAATGGCATTATATATATATATATATATATATATATATATATATATATATATATATCTTCCATTTCTAAATCTAAAAAATAATCTGTTAGTTCCGAGTTATTCATGCTCAGTAGTGTGGGTTCTGTATTTAAGCACATGGACTTTTCACTCTTCTCTGCTAACTACTACCTGTGTTACCTTTCACGGTTGATTTATCTTGCAAGCTTCTGTTTCAACTGCAGTAATACATGCACCTTCTTAATTGTGCTGTAGTTAGAATATTTAGGAAAATCAATAAAAGGACATTGTACAGTATATGTACATAGGAACTTCACAGTTATTCACCTTAATGAATATTATTATTTGCACACTTAGATATCCTAGCATGGATATACTGGGTTAAATCATGTTTTTGCAAAATGAATGTCCCTCCAGGTCTCAGAGTGACTTTGTTCAGAAATAACTTCTTTACAAATAGAACTAGTTAAGATGAAGACCTACTAGTTTAGGGTGGACTCCAATGACTGGTACTCTTATAAGAGGGAACATTACACACAGAGACACTCATAGACTAGAAAGACACAGGGAAAACACTGTATGACAATGTAAAGTGTACTATTTGTCATTGTAGTTGCTTGTTGTTATATATAATGGCATCCGCCTGTCTGTGACAGATCCCAGAAGTATATCTGTAGAGCCAAGAAGACATAATTAAAATATCCATTACTTCGGCCAAATTGTCCTTATAAAAAGATTATGTAAAATTATAATTCCTTATCAGTATATAAGAGTGTTCTTTCTCTATATTCTCACTAGCAATGAATATTAGAAGTTTTTGGACATGATGACTATAGAGAAGTATATCTCCCTTTATTTATAAAGTGTATGTGTTTTGATTTCTCCCACCTATAAAATTAAGATCATGAGATAATTTACTTTTGGGTTGTTGTGGTGCTATAAATGCTAAATACTTAGAACAATACTTGACAAACATTTGAAAATAAAGAATAACTTAATAAAGCATGAATTTTTCTTCATTATTATTATGATTGAATAAACTTAACCTAAGAAACCACAGTGCCTTCTCTTTAAGAATCCTTGCAAATTATTGCTAATATCAAAGCTACTTACTCCAGTTAATCCCAGTCTACTTATTTCCTATCAAGTCAGTATTTCATTAGTCTTGCCAAACAC
The DNA here is from genome assembly GCA_004026905.1 of Hystrix cristata. Taxonomy (NCBI): domain Eukaryota; kingdom Metazoa; phylum Chordata; class Mammalia; order Rodentia; family Hystricidae; genus Hystrix; species Hystrix cristata. The sequence continues at coordinate 15,021 of PVJO010030146.1, forward strand.
TGAAACACCATTGAAGGGGAACATGAGAGAAATGTTATGTCTCTGTATTTCCCTCTGTACCTGTCCAAATGGCTAATCTGCCTGCCTTTTTTCTTCCTTCTCTTTCTTTTCTTCCTTTTTCCTCCCTTCCTTCCTATTTTCATCCTCCCTTGTCACACATAGTAAACTGATATTCCCTGAGATAGTATGGTGCGTGGGATAAATATACTCACTTTAAACATATACAGTGAATTGGAATTGGAAAACTTAATTCATGACCATTAGCGAACTTTTTTTTGGAACAAGTTGCTTAATTACTCTAGGAGGTGTCAACTTCATTATTTATTTATTTCACACATATGTCTTTCTTTTTTTTTAATTTTTTTTATTATTTTTTACCAAGAACATGTATTGGTACATTGCATACATAATGATCATAATCAACATGGTTATTTTGTACCTGTACATGCTACATCTTGGTTTTCCCCCCTCTTCCCCCTTCCCCTCCCCTCCCTTCCATTCACCCACCCCTCCCTATTTGCAACAAGTGTAACTACACTTTACCATTTTTTCCCCTTTCATCTTACTTTTCTTTTAACCTTCTTCTTTATCCCCCTTTTCCCTATCTAGTCCTCTCTTTTGAATACAATAATTATTCTACCCCTTTGTCCTTATTTACAATTATGGTTTCTCATATCAGAGAAACAATTCGATGTGTACTAATAAGTGTCTGATTTATTTCACTTAATAGTATGTTCTCCAGGAACATCCATTTATATACAAATGACTCTAGTTTATCCTTAAAAATGGGCATCTGAAATGAATAAACATTTCTCAGATGAAGAACTAAAA
>PVJO010030147.1:0-15851 GCA_004026905.1 Hystrix cristata
TCCTATCACTCTTATATTGTTCCTCTTAGCATCATCTTGCAGATGTTGTAGTAATTTTTCATTTTCTCTAGTTATTTTCAACAGGTCTTTCTTTTCATTCTCACTGATTGCTGACCTGTCTTCTAGTTCTGAGATTCTATCTTCACTCTCGTTCATTCGGCTTCGTATACTTTCCAGGGAGTTTTTAATTTCTTGGATAGTGTACTGACTGCTTTTAGAAGGCCCATATATGCAGTGTAAAAAAGATGCTCTCAACATTCCCCTCAATCTTTTAAAAGAAAACTCACTGAGTCTGGACAATATAGATGTAAACAGTTTGCTGATGTATGATAGAGTTAGAAAATCACACATCTTGTAAGCGTCCATTTGTTTAAAATAATCACAGAAAAGAAACATCTCCTGGAAATGACTTTCTGAAATGGAGTTTGGTAGACCATCTGGAGAAGTGACACTAGAAGTAATACTTGTCCACGTTTGTTCTGTGGGTTGGAGGACGTGGGTCAGGAGACTACAAGCAGAGAGGGTCAAGTACCAGACTGGTTGGATGTAGAAGATACTTTTTGAATTGTATCCATTGTTTTATGTGTGCAATTTAGTCACACACACACAAACACACACACACACAAAGACCACCAAAAAAAAATGTATTCACCCTTTGGCAGTTTGCCATACTAATTAATGTTTGGAAGCTAATGGCCACGATTTTGAGAACCTTTTGTAATTGTAGAGATCAAAGGTAACTTGTATTAATCTCATGATGTTTCAATAAATTTAGTATTGAAATATTTATACAAGTGTTTCTTTCCCTGTTATATAGATTTTTTGGCAGACTCTGTATATATTTCTTTCTAATATATATCTATATATAATATATAATTATATATATATATATATACTCACACATATTTGACAATGCTAAGCACTTTATTGAAATATCTGGTCTTTCTAGATATTGTCAAGTGACTGATACATGTTAAAAGGTAAAAGCAGTAAAATAACACATTATGTAACTTTCTTTTTCTAAACACTCACACAAGGTGTTATTTTCTGGGGGAAATAGACGAGCCCCCTCCTGAGTAATACATATTGCGTAGTACACACTCAAGAGTAGTATACACTTAGAAGTACACACTCAGAGGAGAAGGCAATGCGGAGGGTTGTGCTGGGACACTTAGAACAAGGCGAGTTACCATTGTCCCTTCTGTCTGTTCATTTTGTTTTACTTTGCTGTGTATGCAGGGTATGTAAAGGATAAATGAGTCCTTGTCCAACATCTAGCCTTCCTAGATGTTAAAGAGATGATCAGTTTTGACAAAAGTAGTGTTAGTAAAGTAACAAATTCTGTGCAGTTTGTGTTAAAATTCCTAGGAAAGGCTGTCTTCTGAAAATTTGTGCATTTTAGATTCCTGGGTTAGTGGAGAAGGGAAGAGCTCTAGACCAGGATGCTCGTATTTTCAATTTTCAATTTATAACAATTGTTACATGTGTGCAGGTTATTCAAGACTGCTGTGTATGTGTAATGGACATATTGAGACCTTACTTGAAACGTCTCTCTTATGTAGATGTTTAGAAGTGCCCAACATATGTTAAATGTAGAGGTAGTAAAATATCATTTTGTAAATTATTTTGGCTAAAATTCATCTGAAACATTGTCTTTTGGGAATGGAATGGTAACACCACCTCTGTGGTCAATATGATAATCTGTGTACTTGTTCAGTGGTTTGGAGAAGGTGGGAGGGAAACAATTCCAAAAGGTAGTATACAGCATTTGTACTTGGACATTTTCAGACATCATTTTCCTGTATGTTTTGTGGATTTTGTTTTGCTGTTCCTATAGTGTATATAATGGGCACAGAAGTCCAAATTTTGCAACATCTAGTCCCTACATGTTAAAGTGGTTGCCAGTGTGAGACCAAGTAGTTAGTAAAGTTAGCACATTTTGTACACTTTGTATTGAAATTCACAAAAAAATCATGTCCTCTATAAATGAATTTTGGATACAACAATGACTAACATTATATATGCCTCTACTTGTCCACTGGGTCAAAGGCAGAGAGAAGGAAATGAAGAGGGAATGGTTCAAGGTCCAAATGGTTATATTTATAAGACATTTCATATTACAACCGCTGCTGCATGTGCAATTTTATTTATCAGTGCTGCATGCATAGCAGACAAGTTCTTTATGAAAAATCTAGTTCTAGTTCTAGATATGTAGAAGTGCTTGACATAATAGAATAATACTTTCTGCAAGTAACTTTTTTTTTTTTTTTTTTTTTTGGTGCTGGAGATCCAACTCAGGGTCTTGTGCTTGCAAGGCAAACATTCTAACCACTGAGCTATGCAAATAGCTTTTTAAAACTGATGGAAAATAGTGTGTTTGGAAATGGAATGCTTAAATGTTTTCTGAATAGTATACTGTCTGTAATTGTACATTGGGTTGAGGGAGATGAAAAGAAGAAATTTCAACCTTTTTTTTTTAAGTGTATGTTAGAAAGTTTCAGCTTATCCATTGCTCTTATGTTCCAATCATTTCATTTAACTTTGCTATATATTTTGTATATACTGGACATATGAGTCCTAGTTTTGTAATATCTAGTCTTTAGATACTAAAGAGTTTGTCAATGTGTGACAAAAGTAGGGTTAGTAAAATAACACATTTTATAAGCCTTGTGTTAAAATTCATAGAAAGCCTGTCTTCTGAAAGCACTTTTGGAAGTGTAATCATAAAATCGCATTTGAGTGACACAAGTGCCTACATCACACGTAACAAGGCGAGAAGAAATTGGAACAAATGAAGGATTCTAAGCCAGAATGCTCCTACTTAGAAGACACTTTTAGATATAACCACTGTTACACATGTGTAATTTATTCAACACTACTGCATATACAGTGGCATAACTTGAGTCCATATTTGAAACATATATTCTTTCTAGATGTTTAGGAGTACCCAAGGTATGTTAAAAATAGAGACAGTAAATAACATATATTTAGAAATCATTTTGTTAAAATTAATAATGAAATGCTGTCTTTAGGAAATGGAATAATCAAACCACTGAGCAGTAGACACATTTGTACTAGTTTACAGATAAAGAAGAAAAAGAAAGTGCAGTGGGCTCCGAATCAATGTGGTTTTGGTGAAGCAAGATTGACCACTGTCCCTTATGCCCGTGCATTTTAATTTACTTTTCTGTGTATATAGTTGTATAGAAAGTACAAAGGAGCCCTAACTTAGATCAATTCTTTCTAGATGTCGAAGAGGTTGCCAGTGTATGACAGAAGCATAATTAGTAAATAAACATCTTGAGTACACTTTGTGTTAAAATTCATTGAAAAGACTGTTCTTCAAACCACTTAGGAAGTGAAATTGTTAAAGTCCCCTCAAAGTATTACATACACATATATATGTCCCCCGGGTTAAAAAATATGGAAAGGGCACAAGGTCCTAACCACAGTCTTCCTGTTCATATGACAGTGTAAAATTATAGCCTTTGTTAAGTATATGTGTGCAATTTGCTTAATGCCAGCATACATATGAGAAATTTAAGTTCTTACTGGAAATATCGAGTCTTTTTAGATGTATAAAGTTCACAAATATTTCAAGGGCTAAAGTAATGCACTTTAAGTATTTTTTTTTATTTTTACTTCACAGGAATGTTTGCATTTGGGGAATGGAAATGTCAAACTTCTTATCTTGGAGAGTATGCTAACTGTTTGTGGGGTGTGGAGAGGGGAGTATGCAGAGAGTGAAGTTAAATGAATTTAGATCGTCTGTCATTGTTCTACATGTAAATTTTAGTTAATATTTCTGGGTGTTAAAGGGCAAATCCTAATGCTCAAATTTGGTTAGAAGTAGCAGAACATTCCCCATATTAATGTCCTTTTGTTAGTTTTTAGGAATAATTGTCTTCTGGGTGTGACCTGTGTTAAAGCCACTTCTTGGCGCTAGTTCTGATCCTGAATTTAGTCACTGAAGTGGTGAAGAGGGAAAAGGAAGGGTGAGGGTGGTGAGGGCTCTTTGCTAGTGTCTCCATATCTGGAAGATGATTTTAGATTATAACCATAGATCTGTATGTGTAATTTTTGATCAAGTAATTATTGTACACAAAGTTCCTACTCGATTGCATAGCATTTAAGATTTACAGATGTCCTGAGGTGAAACTATGTGACAAAAACTAGAGGTAGTGAGCTAGACAGCATGTAAATATATTTTCATTCTAATTGATAGAAAATATGCATCTTGGACTTGGAATTGTTTCACCATGTCTAGGCAGTGTGCATCAAGGTTGCTCATTAGGCTGACAACAGAGAGGTGGAAATAAGCACACAAGTAGAGATGTGTGCAAAGTGCTGGGATTTGTGTTTTGTTGAGAGCCATCAATGTGCTTGCATCTTCTAGCTCTACTACAGGAATATGATAATAATTCAGTGAAAAAGTGCCTTCTTGGTAATATTTTAATAGTAGAGATCTGATAACTCTCAGACACGAGCCTGGTATAGTCTGTTGCTTTATGTCTCATTTTAAACTGAGCAGTAAGGAAATTCGGTATTTTAATTGTAACTCTGCCATTATTTCTATCTAGAGGCCTGTTGCCATTTTTATCTTCAGTGAAATTTTTTATCTAAAGAAAGGCAAGATTACAACTTTTCTTCTAACATGTCGAGTAGAGGTGTAGAGTATTCTTGGTCATCAAAAATATTCTTGTAGCTTTGTGATATTGAATTGGGAAATAGTTCGTGATGTGTAGAAAAGCATGACATACATTGTACATTCTCAGTCACACAAAATGTCATGTCATATATGTACACATGGGACCTAGAAGAACACGCCCAACTAAGCTGCCTATGATTGCAAATGACTTTTTCCTTTGCTTCCTGTGTTTTTTGTTTCCTGTAATGTATGCAATAACTTTTTAAAAAATAATGATTATTTTTAAAACTAATTTTAAAAGTTTTGAGTGTAGAGTGGGTAATAAGTAAATAAATAGCAATATTATAACTAATATTATAACTTGTTTTGATCAAATATTTTCTTTGCTTAGATGATGGATACTCGTATCTGTAGTCTGCTTGCTAATATTGCACATCTTTAATTACTAACATCTATGCCTAATTTAGCCCTGTTAAAATACTGGAATGCAATAAAGGATAAATTAAACTACTTGCTAATGATCCATTTTCTACTTTCTGCGAAACCAATACAGATCAGTATAGAAATATTCAGTGGCTAGTTACTCTGGCTGGAGCCAGTTCTAATGTCACAGAAGAAATGTGGAAGAAATTAAATATTAAAGAAATTAAATGCTAACCCAATGCTATCCAGAGATATCCTGCCATGAGTCACTGAGATTTAGATCTTACAATATATGGAAATGTTTTGGCATGGTGATTTAAGAATGCACATGCTCATCAATAGTATCACCACCCCGAACATTGCACGACAATTCTAATAAGTCAGCTGGTGTCCTAGGCAAAGAAGCTAATGGCTATCCCATTTCCACCGAGCTGGACTTTTCCCTCAGATTATAGCAATTGAGATGTCATTTTGATTTTATATTTAGCCTTAAGAATGAGCTCCTCATGATGGCTATAACTGAAGCCTGCTGAATAAGACCTTTGTGGGATTATTGCATGTTTCCATAAAGGATGGACAAACAGATGTTTCTCATTAATTGTCTATATGGACAATTTCAATATTCTTGTAACTAAAAAGGATAGGAAACACATAGCTCCTTCTTATTCTTAGTTCAGTGTCTTATAGGTTTCTGTTCTGCAGTTTGAAAATAGATGTTAAGTATGAAATACAAAAACTCTCCCGCAGGCAGCTGTTTGATTTTGATTTATCAAACTGCCTGAAGAGAGTTATTAATTTGTATTAGTTTGCCATATCATCGTTAATTACTAGGTTAGTTTCCAATTCACTGCAATTTTTATTCTTGATAAAAGTAGTTAACTCTCAAATAACTCTAAAATATTATAATAAAAATATCTGTCATACCTCTTGCCATGTACAATAATCAGAATGTTTGAACCATTCATAATGAGATTTACATTTTTAATTCACACACTACTTAAACATTGCAATGTTCCATAAAAAGAAATAAATACACAAAACTTACCATATAGAATCAGAATCCTGCCCTTAATAGTTATGATTAATTCCGATTAGGATAACTGTGTATTTCATAGTCACTTTTATCTGATGTTATATGTAAAAGTTAAATCTAATATTTCTTAATACCATATTTTAGAACCTATCTTGTACCAACATAATTGCATGTAAATTTTCATTTCTAACAAAAGCAAATAAGTAGTAATAATACCCATAAATTAAGTAATTAATCCATATAGATTGATTCTACTCAAAGACAAACACATATTCCCTCAACATTCTCATTCTTTTCCTTACCATTCTAATTATACATGATGTTGGACATTAAGCAAATGTTAATGTCCTATGATCCCTTGAAAAGATTTTAAGGTTTTTCAGGGCTCATGTTTCTCTGAAATAGCTGTCATCCACATATCATAAATGGTATTATTTATTTTCTCTGTGACTGAGATGCTTATGAGTGTAGGTTTTATATCAGTGGTTTGCATATCCTTCAGGGTTTTTGTTCTGATTCTAGTTTGGTTTAATTATGAGCAGATGTTCCAAAAGTTTCTCTTGGCTACAAAGTACTTTCTTGCTTTTTCACTTCAGGCTACGAATGAAGAATATTAACAAACAGAAACTACTCAGAATCTATTTCATAAATTGTAGGACGTGAGGTTTAGGAATGATGGTTTAGACTCATTAATCTTGGTTTCTCCCTACTAAACACAGGTGTAAATCTAGGATATCATATATAGACCAATAACTGGAGGCTTTTAAAAGGTTGAAAGGGCAAGGTAGACTGGCAAGGGAGCCCAGAATTGAAGGAATTGCACAACAATTTACCTTTCACAGCGCTCTATGGAGCAAAAGAAGGTAATTCCGGCCTGGGATAACCCTGTATCTAACATAACAGAGAAGATGACCCAAGTAGGAACTTTCTCTTGTGAATCTAATGGGAAAATCAACAAAATCATCAGGCAGCCCTGGTGGCATAAAGAAATGGCATTCTAACAGCAACAAATATTGAGACCAACAAAGGACTGTCTAATCCAGTGAGGTACAGAATGCTTTGAGCCACACAGAAACAGCAGTAACTTGGCATAGTTTTGGGAAGTGCCCTCCATCCCTGTGGATGAGAGATTTTCTTCTCTCACCTGGAGATGACAGAATGGCCAATCCCACTGGAAGCAAATGACTGAATAGAATAGTTACAATATGGCACCTTCTTCCTGCAGTCAGAGACATCAGATGTATCGGTATTGCTAACAAATATTTTGAGTGAAAATTCGTAGTTGCTTAGAGAGATACAATCCTGCACAGTCTCCTATCACACACATAAAGAAAATAGACAGCCCTGGGAGGAAAAGTGCCTCTACACTATTGGAAGCAACATCAGAAACCAGAATAGCTCTGATGGCAACAGATTATGTAGGCTAAAGCAGCTAGAAAAACACTGAAAAATATATTATTGTTAAAACTGTTGCACAAAAAATTGAGACTTAACCAAAATTCAAAAATATTACTGCCTACTGAAAGAGAATATTTAAAAGAAATATACAGAATACTCACAAAATGATATCAAGCATGTTAGGATGCAATAGCTTCAAAGATTATTAAATACCTGGGAATCAACCTAACTAAAGAAAAGAAAGACCTCTGTAATGAAAACTAGACTCTGAAGAAAGAATTTGAAAAGAATTTAGAAAGTGGAAAGACATCCCCCCATTCCTGGATGTTTCTGGATAGGCAGCAGTTATATATTTACAATGGCCGTATTACCAAAAGAGATACACAGATTTAGTGCATTACTAATCAATCTACCATCAATATTGTTTACACTAGATAAAACAATCTTCAGTTTGCATAAAACTAGAAGAGACTCAGAATAGCCAAAATAATCCAGAATGAAGATACCAAAAATGGTAGTGAGCGAAATTACAGATTTTAAATTATACTGCAAAGTTATGGAAATTAAAACAGTATCAGACAGGCTGAAACATACATATGTAGACCAATAGAGTAAAACAAAAGACAGAAACAACCCCATGCATATTCAGCCATATGATATTTGACAAAGGGGCCGAAAATTTAAATTGAAGAAAAGACAAAGCCTTTAAAAAATGGTTCTAGGAAACTGGTTACCCACATGCAGAAGATTAAAATTCCATATATATTTCACATCTTGTATTAAATCAAGTCAAAGTGGATCAAATATCTATATGTAAAAATAGAAAACTTTGAAATTACTGGAAGGTAACACATGGGACTCAAATAAGGCTTAAGGCACAGGCAAAAGTTCCCTGGACAGAATTTCAATAACACAGAAAATGATATCAACAATAAACAATTATATTACATCAAACTAAAATGCTTCTTAATCTACTGGAATGTAGAATAGGTAAAATTCTTGAAGACATAGATGTAGGCAAAGACTTAATGAACAAATCCCAAATCGCACAGGACATATTACAAGGAATTAACAACAAGGATCACATCATATTAAAAGCTTTTGCACAGCAAAATAAACCACCAACAGAGTGAAGAGACAACACACAGAATGGGAAAATTTTTTTACCAGCTATTCCTCAAAGAACCAATATCTAGAATATATAAAGAACACAAAAATGTCAGAGCCCCCCAAATTTAAAGATCCAATCTGAAAATGGGCATCTGAAATGAATAGACACTTCTCAGATGAAGAAGTATAAATAGCAAATAAATACAGGAAAATATCTTCACCATCACTGGGCTTTTGAGAAATGCAAACTAAAACAACACTGAAGTACCATCTAACTCCAGAAAGAATGGCTGTCATTAAGATATCAACAAATAACACATGCCAGCAAAACTGTGGAGAAAAAAGAACACTCCTCCACTGTTGGTAGGAGTCTAAATTGGTACAACCATTATGGAAATCTGTTTGGAGATTCCTCAAAAAACTAAAATTAGAGGCTCCATTTGACCCAGTTATTCCCCTTCTAGGAATCTTTCTGAAAGAGTTAAAAGCATCATACCACAGCAATATATCCACACCCATGTTTATAGCAGCACAATTTGTAATAGTTAATTCATGGAAACAGACAATATGCCATCAGTAGATGACTAGTTAAAGAAAATATGTTTTTTTTTTATATACAGTGATGTACTACTGTACCTTGAAAATGGACAAACTTGAGACATTTTTAGGTAATTGGATGCACCTGGAGAACATAATTTTAAGTTCAATAAATTAGACAAACATATTTAAATATCACACTTTTGCTTTTGCGTGAGAAACTCAAAGGGTAAATAAGGAGCAAAATGGAAGATTAATGTTGAGAAGTAGAAAAAAAATGTTCAAATGGGAAGTGGAAGAAAGGAGGGAAGTGGAGGGTGGGAAGGAAAGGAATAGGGAAAAAAGAATGGAAGGAAAACAATGGAAACAAAGTTTTGTTAATAGGAAGGGGAAGAAGAGTTGAAGGGAGGAGAAGTGAATGGAAAAAAATAATTAAGATATATTATGTACAGGTAAGATTTCCTATGACGAATGTGATCATTATATATGTAAAAAAAGTGCCAATAAATATTAATTAAGAAATAAAAATTAAATGATTCTGTCTAGTAAATGCAAACAATCAGGAGCGTGAAGGGGTGAACTACAAGAGGGGAGAAATTTTGCCAGCTAATTTTCTCATAAATAAATATGGAGACTATATAACAAACACCAAAACCTTAATCCACAAAATAAATGACCAAATCAAAAAATTGGCAAATGAACTGAATAGATACTTTTTTCCAAAGAAATGCTGCAAATGGCAATAAAAACACAAGAAAATGTTCATTATATTTAGCTATTGGTGAAATGCAAATCAAAACTATACTGATTCTCTCTCACCCCACTCAAAAGACTATCATCAAGAAATGCCTATCATAAAAATAATAAAGAGCAACAAATACTATCAAGGATATGGGGGAAAGAAATTCTTCTACACCGTTGGTGGGAATTTAAACTAGTATACCCATTGTGGAAATCAGATTCCTCAAAAAAAAAAAAAAAAAAAAAAACAAAACAAATCATTTGATTCAGCTATACCACTCCTCAACATATTCCCTGAAAAAGTAAAGACAACATAATACAATGATACCTGCATGCCCATATTTATTGTGCTACAATTCACAATAGCCAAACTTTGGAAACAGAATAGGTATCCATCCACAGACAAATAGATAAAGAAAAGATGGTATATATATACAGTGGAATATTATTCAGTCACATAAAATAATGAAAGTATGTCATTTGTAGAAAAATGAAGGGATCTTGGGATCAGACTGCTGAGGGAAATATGTAAAATACATTAAGTATCACATGACTTCTGTTATGAGAAATTTAAAACAAACAAATAGTAAAATTGGGGCTGGGGATTTAGCTCAGTGATTAGAGTGCTTGCCTTGCAAGCACAAGGCCCTGAGTTCGATCCCCGGCACAACCAAAAAAAAAAATAAATAAATAAAACAAATAATAAAATAAAGAAGAAATGATAGGCTATAAAAAGGCACTTTTTGGAGATTAGGATGGGTTTAAGGAGATAAGGAAGTTCAGAAAGAGGAAGTAAAGAGGTTGAAGTTGATCAAAATAGTGCTATATTCATGTTACAATTTCCCAAATTAAATGTAACCATTATGTATTGACAATACACTATAAAGATTCAATTGTCCTCAGCATATGCTGACACCCATGCCAGGCCCTGTGTGCCGGGAAAGGAAGGACCCCATGAACATGAGTCCTACCACTAATCAATGCTGTCCCTGCTCATGTGGTCTAAACAGCAAAGGGGCAAAGGAAGTGAAGACCAACAGATCGACTTGATCAAAGAAGAGATCAACATCCAAGAGAGTTTTGCTTCAGGACTGAAATATTACCCTACCACAGAAGACTGAGTGAGAGACAGCCTTGCAAGATAGGTGCAGAGCTGCAGAGTAAGCTCCTGGGATCCCCTAGGTGGCCAGGATGAGAGTAGGAATATTGCGAGGCTGGTATTCTCTTCCTGGAGACCAGATTTGGTGTTTTAAATTGTCAGTGGGTGAAGTCCTGAAGAAGAAGGCAGTTAGCCTAGAGTTATGTTTCAGCCCTGGCACTGCTCCCTACATCCAGCAGAAATTAGTAGTCTGAAATGCTATAGATAAATATATAGGTGATCTAATTGTTGTCACTAAAATCATAGTTTTAAAAAATTAATAAAATAAAATAAAATCATAGTCTTCTTTGTTCTAGATAAAAGATTTTCGTGAGTGGCTTTTTTTCAATATCCAGTTGATATTCAATGCCACTGATGCTGCTGGATTTACTACTATAGCCCAGATAAAAGTAGTAGTGGACAACTGACTTTCTCTGTATGCCAATATGTGGATTCCCTGGGGGTCATAAACAATGAAAACTGTATATACATACACCCAGAAACATGGGGAAGTAAGGTGGCAGACTACTCCCAAGTTCTCCCAACTATCCTAAGGCAAATCAAAAGAGAACAAGTAAAAAGGAAAGGAAACAACAGGTAGTAGAGCTCTATAAAAATATTATAGAAGACATGAAACTAGACAAGTTGAAAGAGGAAATGAACCAAAATTTCCCAGAAATATCATGCAAAATGCCTAAACTGGATAGGGGGCCATAAGTAAGCAATTGGAAGAACTTACCAAATTGGTTCAAAACATGAATGACACATTCAACAAAGATATACAATCCTTGAAAAGATATCAGACAAAAATACCAGAAATAAAAAAATAATGTATAGAATTCACAAATTTCAGAAATGACCACTATGAAGACAGAGGGTCTGAAATTGAGGACAAAATGATAAATTATGAAGATGCACTCAGAGAAGCTATAGAAAAGAGAAGAAGAGCTTCCAGCAACTAATAGATGACAACTAAAAGAACAACCTATGGTTAATTGGAAAAAAGCTAGAAAGTCACATAGATGAAATTATTACTATATTTAGAGAAGAGTCAGAGGAAGCTTAGAAGATAACACAGATGGAATTATTAATATGTTTAGAAAAATCATAAGAGCAAATTTCCCACATATTGGAAGAGTTCAATATACAAGTAAATTAGGTTTTCAGAACACTGAACAACTATTATGAAAATAGCTCACCAAGACATATCCTTATTAAATTGCCATATATCAAAAAAAAAAAAAAACACAGAATTTTAAAGGCAGTCAGAGAAAAACAAAGCAAAACAAAAAAACACATATAAAATAAACCCATGAGAATTGCAACAGACTTCTCAATACAAAACATAAAGGCCAGCAGAGCTTGGTATAAAGTATTTCAAGCCCTAAGAGCAAACAACTTCCAACCCAGTTTAACATACACATCAAAGCTGTCCTTCAGGATATAGGAAAAAATAAATAAATAAGAACACTTCATTTAAAGATCAGTTCACAAGGTATATAAGTCTGAAATGGCACTCTAGAAAATACTCAAGAATATCCTTGACACAAACAACAAAACCAATACCGCTAAAAACCCAGATGAAAACACCAAGCAAGGTCAATGGACAAACAACAAAAAAATTACAGAAGAAAAAAAACAAATAATCAACAGAGAAAGAATGTAATAATAGTAAATCAACCAATCTCAGTACGATCTCTCAACATTAATGGCCTCAACTCTCCAAGTAAAAGACACAGACTGGTAGGCTTGATCAAAAAACAGAATCCAACAGTCTATTGCATTCAAGAAACTCATCTAATTCTAAAGGATATACGTAGACTAAAAATCAAAGGATAGAAAACATTAACCAATAACAAAGGATACAAAAACGAGGGCAAAAATAAGAAACAGTTGAGAATTTGGTGTCCATATAAAGAAGACAATTTCAAAATATTGTATAAGCAAGTTTTGCGTAGTAGATATACACATTATTTAAGGGAAACAATGAAATGTAAAACTAGAACAGATGGCTATGGAAACCAAAGGCCCTAGTCATGGTCAAATGAAACCAAAGCACTAAAAGCTGACATATTTGAGTACATATGATTAAATACTTTGACCCTAATAGCCACAGCAATCATAAGAAAGACAAATAAGGCTGCAGGCATCATACTTTCTGGTGTCAAAGTATATTACAATGCTTTTGTAATCAAAATAGTATGGTACTCATATTAAAAGAAACATTCAGACAAATTAAAATAATAGAAAATTCAGAAAGAAACCCACATTTACACAGTTAACTATTCTTCAACATGTATGCCAAGAATATACAATGGAAAATAAGAACTTTCAATAAATGATGTTAGGAGAAGTGGGTATCTACATGCAAAAAAAAGATTGAAATTAGATCTTTTTCTTATGGTGTACACACAAATGAACTCAAATTGACTTACAGACTTAGATGTAAAATCTGAAATTGCAAATTTCCTAGAGGAAAATGGCAAAAGTACTATGACATTGATCTAGGCAATGATTTTTTTTTGTTCATAGCAGCAAAACAAATAAACAAATAGGAATGCAACAAATGAAAAGTTTTTGCATAGCAAAACAATCAACAAGGGTTGGGGATTTAGCTCAAATGGTAGAGTGCTTGTCTAGCAAGTGCAAGGCTCTGAGTTTGATCTCCAGCACCTTATCCCCAAAACTAACAAAGTTAAATATCAAAAAATAGAATGGAAGAAATTATTAGCAAGGTATATCTTATAAAGAAAACTAATGTCCAAAATATATAAGGGACACCTACAACTGAATGGCAAACAAATAGTTTAGTTTTCACAGAACCCCATTATTATGCACAATTAATATATGTCAACATAAAATAAAATAATAATTATAAAAAAGACTAGAATAGATATTTTTCTGAAGATTAACTACAAGTGACCAACAGGTGTATGAAAAAATATTTAACATTGAACCCACAATAAAATATCACTGATCACAAATAAGGATGATTATTATGAAAAAGTCAAAATATAAATTTTGGTAAGGATGTAGATGAAAGTTAAATCATATCTATATTTGGCTGAAATGTGTTATTGTGGGAAATAGTATGAAGGTTCCTCCCAAATTAAAAATGTCTGCATTATGATCTACCAATCCCACTACTAGTTATATATTCTAAGAAAGTGAAGTGACTATGTCAATGATATATCTGTACTCTTTTTATATTCATTGTAAAATGAACAAGGCACAAAATATGGAAATAATTTAAGTGTCTTTCACCATGCAAATAAAGAAAATGTGATGAACACACACAGATACACACATACTCACACAGGCACACACACACACACACACACACAATGGAGTAGTATGTATTCAACCATGAGTAAGAAGGAAATCCTGATATTTACAAAGACATGGAGGACCTGGAAGATATTATGCTAAGATAGGCACAGAAAGACATATTCTGCATAATATCAGTCACATGTGATATCTTTAAAAACTGAACAAAACAGAACAGAGAGTGGAAGTGTGGTTGCCAAGGTTTGGATGATGTGGGAAATAAAGACCCAGTATAGGCTATTGTCTTACTTTCCTCATTTCTGGGACAAAATACTGACATCAGAACCTGAAGGTAGGCCAGCATGGTGGAGGAGAGTTGCTCATAGCATGGCAGACAGGAAGCAGAGAGAGGGTGAAAGGAAGACTGAAAGAAATAACCCTTTCCAGGCTGCACCCCCAATGATCCACTTTATCCAACCAGATTCCACCTCCTGACATCATTTAGCTCTAAACTCATCAGTGGACATATTCACAGATAATTATCACACCCATGTGATGCAATCACCTCCTAAAAGTCCCACCCATGAGCATGTGCGGCTTTGCGGGGCACACCAAGATAAAAACTGTAACAGCTACAAAACTCAGGTAGATGATGAATAAGCTTTAGAGACCTAATATATAGCACAGTGACTACAGTTGATATTGATGTATGTTTGAAATTTGCTAAGAAAGTGTTGTGATTTGTATCTTAAGTATCTCCCAAAGGCTATGTGCTCAAGTCGAAATTGCCAGCCTGTGGCACTCCTGCCATTCTGTGGAAACTAGAAGCTGTGTGCAAGTGAAACAAAGTTATGACATTGGGGGCATCCCCTTGAAAAGAATATTGACACTTTACCTATTCATCTTTGTTTCTTTTTGTTTTCTGGCCACCATGAAGTGACTGAGTATTTTCTGCCATGTGATCTCTGACATGGTGTACTGCTTTGCCACAGGCCCAAAGCAATAGGACCAAGTGAGCCTGGAAAGAAACCTGTGAAAACATGAGCCAAAATAAATCCTCCCTTCTTTTAAATTCATTTTCTCAGGTGTTTGTTCAACTTACAGAAAGCTAACATAGAAAGTAAGAAAATCTTAAGCATTCTCATCACACACACACACACACACACACACACACACACACACAAACACATATACAATTATATATGAGTGGCTGGTTATGTTAATTACCCTGATTGTGGTAATAATTTCACACTATTATATATCAAAACATTAAGTTGCATACCTTAAATATATACAGTTTTATTTGTCACTTATATTTTCAAAAAGCCCATAAATTTTGAAATAAAAAGTACCTTGAAAAATGCACCTGAGGGTTCCTTTTTCCCTGCAGCCCCGCCAGCACTTGTTATTGGTTGATTTCTTGATAATAGCTATTCTTTCTGGAGTGAGATGGTATCTTAGTGTTGTTTTGATCTGCATCTCTTGAATGACCTATGATGTTGAACATTTTTTCATATATTTATTTGCCATTTTTATTTCTTCATCTGAGAAATGTT
>PVJO010030148.1:0-15789 GCA_004026905.1 Hystrix cristata
TAGTGACACAAAAAAATAAAACAAACTTTTAATAAGTATCTTTACATATGACTTAAGGTACTTATCTATGGATATTAGTGACATTTTTCTACCGTTTGCCCATAGTAAATCATCCTTGGTCATACATGGCCCAGCCTCCGGTTTTAGTTAGCAAACATGTGGACACAAAAGAGCAAATAATCTGAACAGGGTGAAAGGCTATTTAATGTAAGGTAGTCACATAGCTCTAAGTGGAAGGAGATATTGCTGAAGAGGGAGAAATAGGGGTAGTTAAGAAATAGTGGGATGACTAGCAAAATGCCCTCAAACTTCTGGTTTTTGCAGTACTGGGATTAAACTCAGGGAGTGCTGAGTTACATCTCCAGCCCTTTTTTACTTTTTTAGTTTGATACAGGGTCTCGCTAAGGTGCCAGACTGGCTACAGACTAAGGATCCTCCTCCCTCATCCTCCCTAGTAGTTGGGATTACAGATGTGTGCCACCACACCCAGTTTTTTTTTGGTTGTTTTTTTGGTGTTTGTTTGTTTGTTTGTTTGTTTTTTGAGACAGGGTCTCTCTATGTAGTTCAGACTGGCCTTGAACTCATGACAATCCTGTCTCTGCTTCTGGAGGGCTGGTATTATAGGCATGTGCCACCATGTCCAACTAAAAAACATTTTCACTTGCTAAGAAGAGTCTTTTTCTTCTTTTCCTTTATTTGTTGCATATTATACGAGATTCTTTTACAGCTACAGATTTGTTTTTTTGAGATGTCTATGTGTGTATACTAGGCCAGCCTTAAACTTGCTGGGTGGTCCAGGCTGGCCTCAAACCTTCAATCCTTCTGTCTCAGCCTCCTGAGTGCTGGAATTGCAGGCCTGCACCGTCACTTCCAGTTCATTACAGCTACAGCTTGTGGTCCAGGATGAGTAGTGTTAAGTTTTTAAATTACATTCAGTAGCTGATACGATGTAGTATAAAATGCTGAGTCAAACAGACCTGAATTTGCATGCCAGTTCTGTTGATGTATAAGCTATGATTTTGGTCAAGTCAAGCGCCCAGCAGAGTACTTGGGACCTATGTAGGCTTTCTGTAAATGGATGTGGCCTTTGTCCCCATAGTGAACAGAAACTGGGCCTAGATTACTCCATCCTAGATAAAATCAATAGTCTGTTTAAAGTGTTAGTAAAGCAGATCTTCATTAGAACTATAGTCAGATGAATCAACAGAGCAAGTTACTTTAAAATATGAAGAAGTGAGTGACAAAAGCAACTTGGTCTTGGAGGCTGGGACTCAAACCCAGAACCTTGCACACACCCTTACACTGAGCTACTCTCCCACCAAAGAACTTTCTTAAGACATAACCAATAAGGATTTGGCAGTAAGCAACAGGAAACCTAGTGTTTTGTCATTGTCCCTCCAACACAGTATATCTTTGAGGAGAAAGACATGGAGAACTTGACATATAAAGAAATGAAGAGTTCTAAAGAGTGAAATTATGCTTCATCTTCATGCACCATGCCGTTAAATTCATCTGATTGTCGTGTGCAGACATGCATTTTCAAGGTTAAGCGTGAAAACATGAAGCATGGCATAGACACAAAGTCTGTCAAAGTGTGTATGTGAGTTGGAGTTTCAATTCTCAGGAAAATCTCCCCCTTCCTTTGTGGAGTCTCCTAAGCCCCACCTATTGGTCAAATTAACTAGCTGCAAGGTGTAATCAGAAGGAGTCCGCTAGGGCAGCTGAAGCTAAGGCCACGTGCCTCGGCAAGCCGTTTGTATCATTGAAAGCTATGAAGGTTTCGCCATCCCTGCTCCAGGTTCTCAGCAATTTGACAATCCACTATCCATGTGTTTCCTTTCTACCCAGAAACTCTTGATCATCCACCCAGTTTCTACCCAGAACTCTTGATCCATCTCAGATACTGAATCTTAAAACGTAAATGACTAATATACATGCTGTCATAAGCCCTCATTACCACTTGGAGCACATAATCTAATCTAGCGTTAGCTTCATAGCTACTCTAAAAATTTTAAACATTATATACTAGAAATCTTACCATCATTGTAGGTACTGAACACAGGGTTACCAATCACCTGATCAGCGGTGTTGACTTCAGTTGTACATCACAGTTTCCTACCGCGTCCTTTCAAGTAGCTTCCTTAAAGTTTCTGGGTGCCAGGGTGGAGAGGCCTGGGTTTCCACTCAACTCAGCCACTGAGAGACTCACCCTGTAAACCTCTGTCTCAGACTATTTTCAAGAGGGAAGCAGGACTAATTGCCCTGACTTCTTAGGACCGCTCTAAAGATTGGGAGAATGTTTTAGCACAGTGCTTGGTTTGTGCTAGTGTTAATTAAAAGAAAGTTCAGAAGATGTTAAGTTTAAAATAGACTAAAAGTACTCTTTTAGACTAAGGAAGTTTTGATTTAGCTGCAAAGCAATAGGCCTTTAAGTCTTTTTCATGATTTGGCATTCATTTCAAAGAACCATCGATCCAGGTTACATCAATGCTGCTCTTTCCCCATATTAAACAGATTTCTTTTTATGTTGTTAAAATGATAGTGAAAGGTTGACTGTTAACGAGGGTTAACCTCAAAGTCCTGGTTCCTCTCTATGAGGCAAAGGTCCCTGCTAATGCTTATTTATATAATGACATAATAAAGCGCTGGTATTTACTGAGATGGGTTCTCTCCCCAGGCGTCCATTTACTTACATGAGGTATGATTCAAGACTGGTTCCACCACTAACACTAGTGAATTCACTCAGTAAGAACGACTAAAGGAACCTCTTTTGTCCTCCCTTAAGACAACTATTTTACAATTTAATTACTGTATAGAGCTGGACTTCATTTGAGAGTATTTTCTTGCTTATTCGGTTAGATGTTCTTTTTAAGTTCAAGTTTTCAATATGTGCCCCTAATTGTGAACTGTTGAGATACACATAAGAACAGCCAGAAAATCAAGACATGATTTAAGCTGTTAGAAAACATGCCTGCCTGTTTTTGTGAAACATTTTTGCAGTTTCACATTGGATTAATAAAACTCAAATCCAGTGCCACATTCGATTTCAAATTATAATTGGAGTAAATTTGGTTAGAGGTATATCCTTGAAGGGCTGGGGATTTGGCTCAGGGGTTGAAGTACTTGCCTAGCAAGCACAGGCCCTGAGTTCCATCCCTGGCACCAAAGAAAAGAAAAGAAGTATATCCTTGATTATTCAGATAGGCGAACTATGTGATTCCCCCAAAAGAAACTTACAAAAATCTCTGAAATTAAGTACCAAGTTGGTTAATAATAAAACAGAATGATTGTAACAGCACACAGGCCTGTCATAAGTGTCCCGTGTATGTGGTCCCATCTGCCATTTAGCAGGTAGCATATACAGGCAGATATACTGGACAAAGAGACAATGCACATCCCGGAGAGAATGGAATAGGGCCACATGAGATGGCATTGCACTTCTCAGAAAAAACTGTAACTTAGAAATCATGAACTGTTTATTTCTGTCATTTTCCATTAATATTTTCGGGCTGTGGTTGACCACAACTTACTGCAACCTTGGAAAGCAAAACCACACATTGGGGTAGGCAGGGGAGCCTGCTTCCTCAGAAGCTATTTCTCTTTTTGGTAATCACGTATCAGCTCTGTCTAATCGGAGTCACCCTCCAAATGCCCAGGGAAAATCATGTAAACTACTTTGGGGTCACATCAGTCTCCCCCACCCCATGTCCATTCTCCTTGGGCCCAAACCCAGAAACCAGGCCAGTCCCCTTAAGCACCGTGGGGCCCCCAGACTGGTGGGGGAGGGTTCCCAGCCAATCAGAAGCACCATCAGCAGATGTGGAACAATGAGCTAGCTTCTGATGAGGGTGTGGCCTAGAAAACGGCTTTCAGATAAAACTGTCATTTTATGGCGTGGTGATCGATAAACATGGCCATTCTGGTGTCTTCAAGATAATGTCTCCCAGACTCCTCTCCTGTTTTCCACACTCCTGAAATATCTAGCCCCTCATCTGGGCTCTGACTTTTCCTCAGCCTTGGAGGAAGGAGGTATGTGGAAGTAGGAGTCTTAGTAGATGGCCACAAAGCTAAAGTTGAAGGTGGCCATCCTGGAAGAAGACAGTTTACTGGGGTTTGGACGAAGATGGGAAGCCTTGGGCTACAATCAGAGCTCAAGCTCCCATTTACTTCTGGGTCCGTCTTTGGAGGTTGGAATCTTCAAAGTTAAAGTGTTACCCCTCCTGTTTACCCTGGGTGCTCTGTCTTTATAGCTCGACCTCTTTATTTGCCTCTCTGCTGCAACTTTTCACATAATAGCCATGTTGTCATCATTCTTCAAATAGTACCTACCATGTGAAGGGGGCCAGGACTATGCTGTGGAAGAAACAAAGATTAGTAGAATGTGATCTCTAAACAGGGCGTTTACAGCTCAAAGGAAGACAAAATATGAACAGGTCGAAAAATAAGAATATTCACATAAAAAAATAAGCCACATAGGCCAGGTTGGGTGGCCCATGGCTATAATCCCAGCCATGGGAAAGCTGAGTCAGGAAGATTATGAGTTCAAGCCCAGCCAGGACTATGTAATGAGACCCTGTCTCAAAAACAGAGAGAGACAGAGGAAGCTACATAAACTGATAGATACTAAACACTATAATAGCTCAGATGAAAAAGTACCTTGGCTAGAGTGGTCAAAAAAACTTTCCTGATGCTCTCTCTTTAAGTCATAACATCTCCTCTGCTCTCTTGTGAAGTCTGGCTACAAACAGATGAAAAGTTAAGCATAAACTGAGATCTATTAGAAAATTCTGGAGGAGGTATTTAGAGAAAAGAAACAATGGATATAATCAATCCATAGTTTCTTTCATTTTCACTTTTGGGCACTGCTGAATTTTCCTTAAACAGTGCAAGTGTGCACACTTTCCCTCCTTCCAGAGACCTTTTCTTGTCTATCTTTGGGGCCTGGTCCACCTGCTTGCTCCCTCACTTGGGGGTCATTGTTCCCAGCGGGTTTTAATGCTTCCACAGTGCCCAATCTGTGCATGCACTGGTATTCACTGTGAAAGAACTGGACAAGCTGGTATGATGGCATGTGCCTGTCATGCCAGCACTCTGGGAGGCTGAAGCAGGAGGATCGAAAGTTTGAGCCCAGCCCGGGCAACTTAGCAACTCAACAAGACCCTGTTTCAAAAAAATAAGGGTGGGCTGGGCATGGTGGCACACACCTGTAATCCCAGCATTGGGGAGGATGAGACAGGAGGATCCCCGAGAGTTCAAGCCCAGCCTGGGTTACATAGTGAGTTCAAGGCCAGCCTGAACTACATAATAAGACCCTGTCTCAAAACAATAATAATAATAAAGGGTTGGGGATGTAGCTCAGTGTGAAGGCCTGGGGTACCACACACACACAAAGAATTGGCCAAACCATTGGTGGAGGGACCATCAACATATATTTAAAGGATTCTAAGATGAAATATAGCTTCTCTCTGGTTTGTAATACTCTCAAAGCATATGCAAACTGGGATTCTGGTATGGTACAGCAGAAAGAAGGACTTCCAAGTCCCACAGACCTGGGTTCTCCAGCTGTGTCATTAAGGGCAAGTTAATATTGCCAAGCTTCAGTTTCCACATCTGTAGAGCAGGGATCAGGTCTAACTCAGCACTGTTTTGAAGACTAAATGAACCTATGCAAAATGCTTCACCAAAAAGATGCTAATAAATTATAATGACAAGGTGCTATGTGTCTATAGAAAGTAAATATTTTCTAATGTTACTGTACTTAAAGCAGAAGGATTCTGGTAAAATAGAAATTTTTCTTTGTCTTCATGGCTGGAAGTATAGCTTAGGAGTAGAGCAGATGTTTAGTGTATTTAAGACTCTGCACCATATGAAGATATTTTCAAGCCCTGGTTCTGAGCCGAGTGTGGTAGTGCAGAAGTACATCACAAGTTGGACCCCACTAGCAACTTAATAAGACCCTGTCTCAAAACATAAAAAAGGGCTGAGGGTGTAGCTCAGTGCAAAGCCCCTGGGTTCAATCTCCAATACTGAAAAAAAAAAAGAAATCCTAGTTCTTCATTCAATATGTTAGCTCTCCTTCCAACTATTTTTTAAAAATTTATTTCCCCCCAAGCTTCAGTAAGGAAAAGTTGATAAAATTATGCATATTCATGGTATAGAACATGATGTTTTGATATATGTATATATTGTGAAATGATTAAATCAAGTTAATTAATATTTCCATCACCTTATATACTTACCATTCTTTTTCCCCATGGTAAGAACATTTAGTATTTAGCAATTTTCAAGTATGTAATATGTCATTAACTACTCACTGTGTCATACATCGGATCTTCAGAACGTATTCATCTTACTAAAACTTAGCACCCTTTGTCCACCATCTTCCCATCTCCCCCTCCCCACCCCAGACCTTGGCAACCTCCAACCCTCTTTCTGCTTCTGTGGTAGGTTCACCAGGTCTAGATCCCACATAAGAGTGAGGTCATGTATTTACGTTTCTGTGTCCACCTTATTTCACTTAACATAATGTCCTCCAGTTTCAATCATGCTGTCACAAATAACAGCATTCCTTTTTTTTTCAAGGCTGAATAGCATTCTAGTACGTGTGTGTGTGTGTGTGTGTGTGTGTGTGTGTGTGTGTGTGTATCACATTTGCTTTATCCATTCATCTCTTGATGGCAGGATTGCACCTCTCCACCCGTGTGAAATGAGGTGTGTTCGTGTAACCTGCTTTGGTCAATATTGAAGTGAAGTCTGTCACTTCTGGGAGGAGAGTGGCTCTGCCCCGTCCATCCTCCTTCCTGCTGCCTTCACCACTGCAGTGTCCCAGTCTCAGTACTGAAGTGAGCACAGAACCCCAGAGAATAGCAACAGGATAGAGCCCCGGCCCACCTACCATGGATATGCAATATAAAAGTGAACAAGAAATAAGCCTTCATTATTCCAGGCCATTGGGATTACTTGCTAAGGAAGCAGAACCTCAGTGAGCTTGAGTAACACATATTTGCCAGTCCGTGTTTTCTGGAATCCCCTTGTGGCCTCGTCTTTTAAAATTCAGAAGTGCAGACACTACTGTGTGGCATCACCTGCGGAATCCACTAGTCTCAGTCCCACGCACTCAGGAAAGGCAGGACGAATGTGATCCTACAGGGTCCTGGTACATCCTGCCAATCAGTGGGAAGCATAGTCAAGGGCCATCCGTGGCCAAGAAGAGAAGTCTGGGTCCAAGAAGAACTCACCCTTCTTTATGAATATTCTTTTCCCATGTGGTTGCCACAGTGGAATTTTCCCTGTTCTACACCCTACACTGATGTTTGCACTGATAAACAGATTTGTATTTAGACCACCTTCATGGGCATAATGATGCCCACTTGTGATCCCAGCACTTGAGAAACTGAGGCAAGAGGACCATGAGTTCAAGGCCAGTCTAGGCTACATAGCGAGATCGAGGATGGACTGGGCTACACAGCAAGAACCTGCCTGCCCCAGAAAAAGGAAAACAGAGAAGAAATTCAGAAGAGAATGTGCCCATCATCAGTTTTCTATCTCATCTCTTGTTATCCATTATTATTCGAGGTTACTGACATTACATTTATAGGTTTTTGTATTTGTGAATTTAAGTTGTTTAAAGCTGGCTACTTGAACTTATTTAAAATAACCACACACTTTATTGCTCTCTCTCTCTCTCTCTCTCACTCTCCCCCCCCACCCTCCTTCCCTTCATCCCCCGCTGTCTTTCAGTGTGGTCTTGCTAAATTGCCCAGGCTGTCCTCAAACTCACAATCCTCTTAAATGCTGGGATTACAGGTGTGCGCCACCTTGTTTGGCTATCACTACTTTCTTATTTTGGATTTCACTTTTTCTTAGTCATATTTTTTGTAATCTTTAATTTTCCATGCAGAGAAGGAAAAAACAAATATTACGTGGTATGCTGTGATTAAGCTTTGTCCTTATTCCTCTTATATTAATCTCTTTGCTTTCAATAAAGCTGAAAAATCCTTCTAGAAGGTTTTCTTTAGCATTTTCCTAAGTCTCAGCTCATTGAGGGCATTCGGTTTTTCTCTTCTCTCCCTTCCTCTCCTCTCTTTTCCTCTCTTTCCTTTTCTTTTCTTTTCTTTGTGCTGGACATGGAGCCCAGGTCCTTGTGCATACTAAGTACATTCTACAACTGAGATACACCCCAGCCCCTACATTTTCCTTTCAAAGATTATCCATATATAACATGTAGTGCTCATTTTTAGAGGTTTCAAGTTGCACTATTAAATAGACTAATATTTTCCCTGAATATTTTTAACACTTTCCTTAAGTCTAAAGAATATGTGTGTCTATCTCACGTTTTCCTTCTAATACTCATGGATCCCACTATAATCTATGTCTGGTTTGAATGATTAACCAGTTCCTACCTGCTGCTCAGAAGTAAACCAAAAATAAGCCAAGTGAGGTGGCACAAGCCTGCAATCCCAACACTCTGGGAGGTTGAGGCAAGTTCAAGATGAAGTTCAAGTCCCACCTGAGCAAATTAGCAAGATCTTGTCTTGAGATGAATTTAAATAGAAAGGGAGGGCAGAACTGCAGATGTCACTCAGGGGTAAAGTGGCCCTGTGTTTAATCCCCAGCACTGCCTAAAACAAAAACAAGAAAAAAAAAAGAGAGAGAAAGAGAGAGAGAAACAATTTTTTTTTTAAAAAACCCTCTTGTTTTCTGTATCACTTATTCCAAGAATCTAGTTTGCTGTGAAAAGCTGGAGATGCTGCAAATGTTCAGGCTGGTAGAGCATGGTTTTTACCACAGTTAGGCATGAGCATTTAATCTCCTCTAGCAGCTAAAGGAAGGCCTTAGGAAATCTTAGTTTTCCTCCTTAGTTTTCTTCCTTCCATGTGGAGCTTCAGGCCACAGCACCCCTCCCCACACGTACCTGTGGAATCCTTTCCCTCACCATGTTTAACATTATACCTTAATAAATCTCATTTCTTGCCTATATATAGTACTCTAATATTCATATACAGGTATATACATGTGCAAATTCAGTCTGTACTTTTAATTTTCAAAAAAAGGAGACAAAAAATAAGAGACCAGAAGGTGGAACTTGTGGGGGACAGAAAACAAGAAGACAAGAGGAGGCAGGAACATCATGGTGGAGGAAGGGGGCTCACCTCATGGCAGCCAGGAAGCAGAGAGGGGAAAAGAAAAAGAGCTGAAGAAGAGACACTTTTCAAAGGCACCTACTTCTTCCAATTGGGGCTCATCTCCTGATAGCCCATTCAGCTACAAAATCATCCCTGGGTTAGTTCAGTGATGAAGTTAGCACCCTCACAGTCCAATCACCCCTGTTAACCCATTCAAGTTGACAATGGAGATTAAGGATCATGGCTACCTACACCAGGCCTGCAGTGAGGGCCAACTCCTTCATAAAAATGCATGGACCCATTGCGCACACACCCCTCGCACATGCCCCTGGTAATGGGGCTCATCTTTGTAACAGTGTTCTGGGTTGGAGGTCCAGTCTATGAAGGTTTTCCCTCAGTATAGAAAAGTGGTCCTGCCAGGCAAGGTGGTGCACACCTGTAATGCCAGCACTGGAATGCTGAGACAGGAGGATTACAAATTCAAGCTCAGCTTGGGCAATTTAGAGCCTTAGTGAGACACTGTCTCAAAAATTAAAAAAAAAAGAAAGAAAGAAAGAAAGAAAGAAAGAAAAGAGTTGGGGGATGTTGCTTAGTTTGAAAGCCCGGGGCTCAGTCCCCAGTACTGCAAAAAAAAGGGGGGGGTCCTTTTGGAGTGTGACTCACCTACTCTAGCAATGTTACCACCAGTCACCCAAATAAACAATCCACAGATTGGAACAGGACCAATGGAGAAAAATAGAAAAGTACATGAAGATGTATGTCAGATCTCATCCATTCCCAACTTTTCCTTCTAGGAGACCTCCTTGTGCACTACTTCCTGTCGCCAAGAGTTTCTAGACATTTGCCTTGAATATGAACACTCAGAAAGAATTACAAGACAACACCATCGTCAGAATAGCAGCTCATTTACCAGACCTCATTGTCTATGGAAATTTCTCCCCAGAGCGACCCTCTGTGGATTATTTTGATGGGGTTCTGATGTTCGTTGATATTTCAGGCAAGTGCCAAAGGGATGTCTGGTTAATGTGGGTAAACAGACAGGCTCGCATCAGGGTTGGGATGCAGAACCCGAGGGCAGAGTGGGGGCTGTCGGCCATCGCCCAGGCTGTGACAGCAGACAGGAGGAGCCTCGGGGCCGGTACCCCAGCCCCCAGTTGTGGGGAAATCTTTAAGATGCCCAAAGCCTGAGGCTCCAGTGTTCCTGCCCCAACTTCACACGTCCCTGATGGAACAGACCTCAGGCCAGGTGCGGTGGCATACACCTATAATCCCAGCTGCACTGAAGGCTGAGGCAGGACCCTGTCTCAAAATAAAACTTTAAAAAGAACTGAAGATGCACCCCAGCGATCTCTGGGTTCAGTCCCCAGTACCATATGCAAAAACAAAATCCTGACCTCAGGAAGTGATGTCCCTAGATCCTTGTGTGTGTGTTGGGGGGGGGTGCTGGAGACTAAGCAGCACAGGGGTGCTCTACCACTGAGCTAATATTCCCAGCCCTTTTAATTTTTTTTATTTTGAGACAGGGTCTTGCCCAGGCAAGACTTGAACTTGTGCTCCTCATACCTCTGTCTCCATAGTGCATCAAGATGTCCAGCTCAGGGATTTTTCTTCAAGACTGGGCAGGTGTCAGATGCTTCCTCTATCGGTGTTTATCATATTAGAGGTCAAAGGACGTTTCCAAATATTTCTTCCCTCTAGATGCTCCACTTCTATAGTGATGGCTGCAATACCTTTGACTGGGAATAGAATTTATATCCCACAGTCATGAAAAAACAGCAATTTCAAACACTTTAGAAGAGCTGGCAAGTTTAATATTAAGATGTAAAGATCAGCCAGGCATGATGGTGTGTGCCTGTAATACCAGAACTTTGGGAGACTGAGCCAAGAGGATCACAAGCTGAAGATCAGTGTGCTCAACTTAGTGAGACTTTGTCTCAAAAAAAAGTGATGAGGATGTAGTTCAGTGTGAATACCCTGGGTTCAAACTCCAGTATTGAGAAAGAGAGGAAGAAAGAAGGAAGGAAGGAGGGAGGGAATGAGGGCAGGAAGGGTGGGGAGAGACCCCCCCTTGTGGCTCTGCCTGGTTCCTCCAAGCAGTGTGGGAAAGCAGCTGCACCTTCCTTTAGGCTTCACTGCGATGACAGAGAAGTTCAGCACCGCCATGTACATGGACCGCGGGGCCGAGCAGCTGGTGGACATCCTGAACCACTACATCAGTGCCATTGTGGAGAGTGAGTGCCCGCGGCTTCCGGCTGGAGTGTCTCAGTGCAGAGTTTCCCCGTGTCTGCTGTTTACAGCTAAGCGGCTTCCTGGCACTCTTCATTTTCCCTGGGAAGTGTGGATGACGCCACTGAGCTCTGAGATGTTCTACCGTACAGTAGACTCAAGCCTCACCAGTCCAGCCCCTGGAGGGAAAGGAAGTTGTGCATTAGTTAAAAGGCTTACTTTATTTATTTATTTACTTTTGCAGCAAAGTAATTGAACCCAAACCCAGGCTCTTCCCACTGAGCTACCTCCCTACCCCTCTTTTATATTTTGAGACAGTCTCGATAAGTTACTCAGGCAGGATTCGAACTTGCAATCCTCCTGATTCAGCCTCCCAAAGTGCTGGGATTGCAGGGATGTACTACTATGCCCAGCTGAATACTTCTTTTTTTTTTTTAATTTTTGAAATACTTCTTTGAAAAGAACTAGAGTAGCAATATGTTTAGTCACATTCAATATATTCTAATATTTTTAAAACCTGATGTCTGTTTTACCCAAACATAGTCACTAAGAGTGGTTTAGAATTAACTTCTCAGTCCTTTGTCTCCTGATGATGGATCCTGAATCCCTCACAGCTGGCTGAAAATTTTGGTCCCCTTTTTTACGTCTGTCCACCATCTTGTCTGCACTGTTAGTTTTGGGAATTCATGAAGAAAAGAATTTGTTCTGTTGAGGTAACTCTTAGACCCACTGCCTTACCAAACCTTAAGTTCCTGGTAATATTTTAACGTTCCCCACTAGACAAAATCTGATGCTCCTTACAAGCAGAAATGGCGTTAAATTCTTTTTTGCATCTCAGCATTGTTGGTGGTCATTGTGTTTGTGCTGGTGTGTAAATAAGAGAAAAAACGTCCCTAAAGTAATTCAAAACGCAGGATGGGAAGCAAATACCTGAGCTGACTATGGCTGTGATGGCCCACTTCCTGACGCCCATTCCAGGGGAGCCCTGCCACTCACCCACCGGCTTAGGCCAGCTCTGGCCCACCTGGGGACAGCATGCGGGGCGGCTGTCCTCCGTCCCCATCAGAAATCCACCACGTTGCTCCTGTCTGCCCATGCACAGGGACAGAGCCCACACTCAAGTTCTCAAGGAAACGGCCGTGTGCAGTTAGGGAGACCACCTCTTCAGTATAGGTCTATTGTCTGAGTTGCTGTTCTCCTGACCCTGTTTCTATTGTACTTCTTTTACTACCTTTAAAGAATCAGAACGAGCTGGGCATGGTGGCACATATCTATAATCCCAGCATTCTGGGAGGCTGAGGCAGGAGGGCTCCCAAGTTCAAATCCAGCCCGGGCAACTCAGTGACTGAGCAAGACCCTGTTTCAAAATAAATTTAAAAAGGACTGGGGGTGCAGTTCAGTGCAAAGCTCCTGGGCTCAGTCCCCAGGACTGCCGAAGGAAAAAAACAAAAAACAAAAAAGGGAATAGCCTGACTTAACTTCTTTTGTTTTTTTCCTCAGAAGTGTTGCTTTTCGGAGGCGACATCCTAAAATTTGCAGGTAGGCTGACCGGCATGAGAAGGGCAGGAAGGGGCGGGGCGCAGGCTGCAGTGGGCGTCTCCGCAGACCCCACGCGGGCGCTCCGGAGCCGCGCAGGCGCTCGGCCCCAGCGTCTGTCTCCGCAGGTGACGCGCTGCTCGCCCTGTGGAAGGTGGAACGGAAGCAACTGAAAAGCATTATCACCGTGGTGGTTAAATGCAGCCTGGAGATCCATGGCCTGTTTGAAAACAAGGAGATGGAAGAGGAAGGCCTGGACATCCGAGTGAAGATAGGTAAGCGCCAGGCAGGACCTCGGCCACAGGGTGGGGGACGCGCAGCGGGGCTCTGTCGCCGCGGCGAGAGGACTCCATTTAATAGGCCATGACGCAAAGTCAGTAGCTCGCAGAGCGGTAGGTGAATAGCAACTACTGAACCAAAGGGCCTTTGGACACCTGTTGCTGCTGCGTTCTGCCTCGCTGCTTGTCAGGGCTGGAGAGCATTCGGGACAGCGGCGAGCAGGTCGTCTTTACCCAGATTCAGCAACCGCAGGAGCCTGCCTGTCCCACTTCAGAAAAATAACATGGGAGAAAAACCTAACAAGCTGGGCTCAGTGGCACAGCCGGCCATCCCAGCGCTGAGGGAAGCTGAGGCAGGAGAATCCCAAATTTGAGTCCCACCTGAACAACTTAGTGAGACTCTGGCTCAGAATAAAACGTAAAAAGGGTTACGCATGTAGCTGAGTGGAAGGGCACCTCTAGGTTTGATCTCCAATACTGCAAAAGCAGGCAGGCAGGCAGGGAAAGGAAGAGGAAGTCATGCCCGGTGGTATGTGCCTGTAATCCCAGCACTCGGGAGGCTGAGGCAGGAGGATCACTACAAGGTCGAGGCCAACCTGGGCTACATAGTGAGTTCAAGGCCAGCCTAAAGTACATAGTGAGACCTTGCCTCAAAAAACAAACAAAAAAGGAAAGAAAAAAAAAGAACAAAATTTAACATAAGCTTATGACACAGCTCCAGCTTTACACAGGGCTCCTAAGCACACACGTGTAATACAGTAACAGCCACACACATTTCCACATTGCATTGCATTTCTCTACAGTCCCAAGGGGAGGCGTCACTGCACCCATTTCCCAGATGAGGAGTGAGAGTCTGAGAGGTGGAAATGATGAGGGACAGCTAGAGCTGTGGTCGGTGCTTGGGTGTTAGCTCCTGCCTAAGCCTTAGAAGTCTGGGGTGTCAGTGTGATGAGATCATCAGAGATCATCCAATTATCTGTTCACCTCTGTGTCATTTTGCTTTTAGTCAAAATTTCCAGCCTAGAGTGGTGGCACACACCTGTAATCTCGGAGGCCGAGGCTGGAGGGTTGTAAATTTGAGCCCAGTTTGGGCAACTCAGTGACTTAGCAGAGCCCTGCCTCAAATGTTTAAATCAAAAGGGCTGGGGATGTAGCTCATCCCCAGGACTCCCGCGCCAACCTGTCCGTCATCTGCCCGCCTCCTCACCAGGGCTGTCCGCTGGCCACATCACCATGGTGGTCTTTGGGGATGAAAAGCATCACTATTTCCTGGTGATCGGCCAGGCGGTGGATGACGTGCGCCAGGCACAGAACATGGCGCAGATGAACGATGTCATCCTGTCACCCAACTGCTGGCAACTCTGTGACCGCAGCATGATTGAAATCGAGAGGATTGTGGACCAGAGGGCGGTGAAGGTGATCGGGAGGCTCTGGGGAGGAAGAGACGGGGCCCTCTCGGGAGGCTGGGAGGCTTTAGTCCGTGATGCACAGAGGGAGCTCCAGGGGCTGGCGGCGGGCGCCTACACTCGAGGGGGCTAAATGAACAGGCCTCAAGTTCCAGCTCAGTTCAGGCAACTTAATGACTTAGACCCCAGTTCAAAATAAAAAGGGGCTGAGGCCCTTTTTATAGCTCAGCGTGAAGGCCCTGGGTTCAATCCCCGGTACCCCAAAAGCAAAACAGCAAGAAAACATTAACAAAGTGTGTTGATCAGGGTGTTTTTGTCCACTCTCTCCATTGGGTTTCATCTGTATGTTTTCTCCTTGTTGAACTAAATGTTTGCTTTTTTTTTTTTTCCCCCACCCAAGAATATCACAGCAACGAAGTTTTTAGTGTACTGTGTCACGGAGTTCCTGATCTTACTACTGGTGATATTCCTAATGCCTCTTGGAGTGTCAGCCCCCACTGTTCTTTAACACTTATAACAAAGAAACGGTGCCCAGCTTGGCCAGGCTTTATCTGAATTAAAATATTAGGGAAAAAAAGCAGCGAGAAGTTCTGAGGGTGGAAAAATACAAAGGTTTATTCCCCGGAATGGCCCTCTAAGCACTGAGATCTTAAGTAACTGGAGAAATTTTAATTTTTTTTTTTTCCTCTTTGAGCTGGGAATTGAATCCAGAGCCTTGTGCATAAAGTGCACTTTCTATGACTGCTCTACACCCTCGGCCCTAAATTTTCAATTTGCCAGGCACCATGGTGTATGTCTGTAGTCCCAGCACTCAGGAGGTTGAGGCAGGAGGGTGGCAAGTTCAAGGCCAGCCCGGATTACATAGCGAGAACTTGTCTCAAAAAAAGAAAGAAAAAAAGTCCAAGTTTTACAAATTGAAGGTCTTTATTGTTTAAGTATGCCAATCACTATTACTTTGTCCTAGACATTCAAAAGCACACACCCTTATACCCTCGCTTTCTCATGAGAAATTATACTCAAAGGACTAGGTAATAATCGGGATAACTAAAACTTCTCGTTTTATTTTATTTAGGTTAAGTTCTTAAAACTGCCCTCTACTTTTAACTTTGACGAGTTTTTCAAAAAGTGTATGACCTTCATGAATTATTATCCTTCTAGTCAGCACAAAAGTAAGTACTCCCTGTGAACAAGCTCCTTCCCCTCTACCGGGGGTCAGTA
>PVJO010030149.1:0-16024 GCA_004026905.1 Hystrix cristata
CACTTGTCATAATCCCATCTCCTACTTTGTATTCATCCTCAGCTCCCTGGGCCTTGAGTCTTGCTGCGTTGATTGAATTGACAAGTCCCGATCCTAGTTATATCTAACTCCATAGTCTGCAGGTGTGTGGCTTACAGTGCCTGAAAGCCATTCAGCCAGCACTTCTTTTTATTATTTTTAGGGGTGCTGGGGATTGAACCCAGGACTCTTGGTCATGCTAAGCACATACTTTACCACTGAAATACATTCCTAGCCACCAGTGTCTCATTTTAAACTCAAAATCACAGGAGGAAAATTCTTTCCCGTTTACTCAATCTCTCAATGTCGGGATAGCTGTTTCATACTTTCTTTCTCCCTTTCCTCAAACTTCCAGCACCTCTTTTCTCATCTCTTCTTTCAGTTAATGACTTCCTGCCTGACTATGGAAAACTGAAGTAAACAGAATGAAACACCAGACACTCCAGTGCACCTACTCGCCTTATAAGTCGTCTGTTATAGATTTCCCAGGCCTAGTCTCCTGGCCGGCAGTGTCAGAACACCGGGGAACTTGTCCAGCATGCTTGTTTTAGGGCCCCAACCCAGACCTAGAGAATGAGAAATTCTGTGGATGGGGCTCAACGATCTGTGCTTGTGATTCTTCCTAGTGTGTGAGAACCAGTGCCCTCAGGCTATGTGCTTCTCTCCAGAGCAAAGCCCTCCACTTGTGCACCAAACCTGTCCCATCGGCTCCATCAGCTCTCCCTCAGCCACACTACACTTTACCCAATTGGACCATCTCTGCAAACAAACGTGGTTTCTCTCACTTCTTCCGCCAGTTACCACCCCTTCCTTCTTCCCTCCCTCCATCCCTCCCCACTTCCTTCCTTCCTTCCTTCTTTCCTTCCTTCCCTCCTTCCTTCTTTCCTTTCTTCCCTGCTTCCCTGCCTCTCTCCTGAGACAGGATCTCACTATATTATCCAGGCTGGCTCCATATTCCTGGATTCAAGAGATCCTCCTATAGCAGCCTCCTGAGTAGTCGGGACAGCAGGTATGTACCACCACACCCAGTCTACCCATTTCTTTATTCTTCTTTGCAACAAAATCCTAAAGAGAAGCTGCTATTCACTATCTCCATTTCTCTCCTGTCTTCTCTCACTCTCTCCAGGCAGATTTTCATCTCATTCCACTGGACCTGCTTTTGCCAAGGTCACGAGAGACTCCGTGTCTCAGTCCTCATCTTGTCTGCCCTACTGTGCAAGCAGTATGTTGCATTGTTGATAACGCTTTCTTCACTTACGTTAGTGCAGCAAACCTCTTGATTTTCCTATATTTCACTGGTTGTTCCTACTCAGTCCCCCAGGCTGGTGGATTGGCACATCCCCTGCTTTTGTCCTCTGAATGTCAGAATGATCCGGGCTCAGTCTTTGATCTTCTGTCTACTCTTTTTCCACTTCACCCTGGCTTTCTGTGCCCTCTATGTACCAGCTGCTCACATGCAGGTGGCCTGAGCAGCCTCCTGAACTCTGTGGGCTCCTCCCTCCACAGGGCTCCGCGAAGGTGCACATTGATCTCACCTCTTCTCGCTCATGCCCGCTCCTGGCTCCTGTGGCCAAAAATTTTAAGACCTCAAAGCCTTAAACCATCGACTCCCCACTGCTGCTCATGCCCCACTCCCCACGGCCTCTTCTCACTCTTCAGACAACCGGGTTCTGCTAGAGACCTCCAAGTGTCAGATCCCAACTCCTGTTTTACTAGAGTGAAAAACAGTGATGTGGGAGTCAGGAGCCTTGGGTTCTAGGCTGGGTCCACAGCTGCTGAGCTCTGGGACCCATGATGAGCAGCCCCTCGGGCTGACCCACCTGCAGTCTGTGAGTCTAAGCTACCCCCAGCACCATCAGTGTTTCTCCGTGCTGTTGGCACCTGCCTGGGGGACTGCATGGGCCTCCTTACTGATCTCTTTCTTTTTAATCTGCTTTCCACACAGCTGCCTCTATTAAATTTTGTTCTGGTTTTTTGAAACAAGTTCTCACTATGTAGCCCTGGTTGGCCTGGAACTTGTGATCCTTCTGCCTCAGCCTATTGAGGATGTGCACCACTGTGCCCTGCTACTATTTTTTTCCCCAAATGGAATTATTTTCACAAACATAAATTGGTGTATGCATCTTTCTTTTGCATTGCTGGGGACTGAACTCATGGCCTTGTGCATGCTGCAAGTGCTGTACCACTGAGCTATATCCCCAGCTTCCCTTTCCATCTTGAACCCTGCAGGGGCTTCCTGTCATACCAGGAATTACCCCGATGGTCCTTGACCTGGTGCCAGTCCCCCTGCCACCTGGCTCTGGGACCCCGTAGTCCCTCCAGGATGCTAATTTCTGCCTTGGCTATCCTTGCTTTGCTCAGAAATTCTTCCTCCTCATTTTCCTTCTGTATTTTAGGACTCAGCTTCAATATAATTTCCTAACTGTGAATATCCTCTCACCCAAAGCCAGAACGCACCTATTATTTTCTTTTTTCTTTTTCTTTTTTTTTTTTTTTTGGTGCCGGAGATCGAACTCAGGGCCTTAAGCTTGCTGGGCAGGCACTCTAACCACTGAGCTAAATCCCCAGCCCCATCACCTGTTATTTTCAAATTTGGCTCCTGGGCTAGGGATGTAGTTCAGTGGTAGCATACTTGCCTAGTAGGCACAAGGCCCTGGATTCAATCCTCTGCAGTACAAGTACATTTAAAAAAATAAAATTCATTCCCTACTTTTTTTCTGCATGCATCATAACACTGATCACAATGTAGCGTTATTTGAAACCATCTAATACCCATAGAAAGGAATGCTATACATCTGTAAAAAAAAAAGATAGAAACCCATGTATTGTTATAGAACAGTTTTAAGATATATTGTGGGGGGGAAAAAAACCCCAAGGTATAGCACAGCGAATGGAATACTACCATCTGTATAGTGGTATATTTGCTTGTATATGCACATGCTATCTCTGGATAAGAAACGGAGGAAACTGACAGCATTGCTTGCCTCTGTGGATGGGGGCTAGGCGGCTAAAGACAGGAGTGAGGGGCTTTTCACTGTGTACCCTTTTGCATTTTGAATCATATAATGTACCACCTATTAAAAATAAATATTGAAAAAGTGGTGTATTTGTTTTGTTTCCTATCTCCCAAAAGAGACCTACAGGTTCCTAAGAGCATGCACCATGTCCTTGTTCGCCATTATGTCCTCAGAATTAAACACATTTCCTGGAATCTTATTAGTGCTCACTCAGCATTTACTTTATGAATGAAGGAATGAGGGAAGGTCTCTTCCAGCTCTACCATTGTTCTAATCTATATAGGGCTAGTGCGAGAACCTGTGTCAAAAAAAAAAAAAGGCTGAGGACGTAGCTCAGTGGTAGAGTGCTTGCCTACACGTGAAAGGAGAAAAAGAAAGAAAGGCACAGTGTCGTGTGCCTGTAATCCCTCGTACAGTATTGGGGAGGCTGAGGTAGGATGATGGTTAAGTTCGAGGCTAGCCTGGGCTACACGAGGAGAGAGACCCTCATCTCAAAAAAAAAAAAACCAAAAAACTAGGACAGTCTTCAGAAGAACGGAGAGAGACACTAAATTGTTTTGTAGTGGGACATGCTGTTTTACTTTGTTATCATTAAGTTTAAAAAAAAAGAAAAAAGGAAGCGTATAGAGAGAGGATGGTTGTGGAAAGAGGCCTGGCCGCAGACACCATCCCAAGTGAGAGCCTGTGTGGTAGGAGAGGGCAGCGTCTGCCCCACAGCCCTTGCCATGGCCTCTAAGGAAGGCGACTTCGGGACAGGCCGGGTACAGCCCTTTGCGGCCCCAAAATGTTCATGAGTGTTGGTTCCAAGACTGTCTTCTGCGGAAGATTCTAAACTCCCTGAGGTCAGGAACTGGGTCCGTCTTGCTCACGCGTGTGCTCTGAGCCTGGAGTAGAATGAAGAAAAGGGTGGACTTACGGATGGATGGACGGACGGACGGACGAATAGATGGACAAACAAGGAGTTGCCCGGACTCCGGAACAAAGACCCTAACCAGGAGTTGTCATACCCCATCTGGCCAGAAGGTGGCGGGAGAAGAGCGTTTCTGAGATGGGCCCCTCAGCTTGAGCCAGAGTCATGGGTACAGAGCCCTGTATTGACCAGGGGAGAGGGTGGCGTTTAGGTATTTTTGGCAAATTCATTAAGGGATTTTTAAGAAGAGGCACAACTGGGCCAGGAACCCTGGATCCCCACTACGTAGAAAGACAGGTGCCATTGTGATCCTTAGGAGTCCTGGGACAGAGCATTAGGCCTGGTTGGGACATTTGAGAAGGTGCTCAGATGAAATTTGTGTCTAAAAATAGAAGGGTTTGTGTGGTTGGAGGACGTCATGGGATGAGGAAACAGATTCCTGGGAAACAGGGAAAGGATGAGTTGCTGGAAATGGCTGGGTGGTCCTGAGTTTGGTGGGAGATAAAAAGACAGAGAAAAAGTTCTGCTACTTGAGGTTTACTTTTTGTTCGTGCTGGGATTTGAGTCCAGGGCCTCACGTGTGCTAAGCATGCTGTCTGAGCACTGAGCTACGCCCAGCTGGAGAGATTGCATCTATGATGAAGAGATAACAATAGTCAATGGGCCGAGCATCATGGGACACACCAGTAAGTCCGGCACCTCTGGAGGCTGAGGCAGGATGGCAAGTTCTAGGTCAGCCTGGGAAACTTATTGAGACCCTGTCTCAAAATGAAAAAAATTTAAAAATATGGGCTGGGGATGTAGCTCGGTGATAGAGTGCACCTGGTTCCATCCCCAGTCCTGGGGGAAAAGTCCATGCATTGGCCTTTATGTCAAGCAGACAGTACAGTATGAGGCCCAATAAATTTGATGGTTTTTTTTTTTTTTTTGTCTTTGTGGTCCTGGAGATTGAACCTAGCCTTGCACATGCTAGGAAAGTGCTGTATCGTTGAGCTACATCCCCAGGCCTTTTAAAAAGGTATTATTTTGAGACATGGTCTCCCTAAGTTGCCCAGGTTGGGCTCAAACTTGTGATCCTCTGGCCTCGACCTCCCAAGAAGCTGGGATTACAGGTGTGCATCACTGCACCGGCAATAAGCTTGTTGAATGAATGAACCCTGAAACACTGGGTGGTTCCTTGACTATGTTCCTATGTTCTGGCTGATGTTTTAAGAGTTAGTTTTCCAGTCAGGCATGGTTGTGCATGCCTATAATCCCAGCTCTTGGGAGGCTGAGGCCGGAGGAGTGCCATAAGTTGGAGGCCAGCCTGGGGTACATAGTGAGTTCAACCAACACTAGCCTGAACTACGTAGCAAGATCCCGTCTAAAAAAAAACTGTGTTTTCTGTCAGGAGCGAACAACTCTGCACCCACCTGCAGATCATCACAGAAAGACTCCGGTGCTATACCGCGTGCTCCCCCATTTCCCCAGTTCACTTTCACCTGCTAGATAGGGAGCATTTTAAGCAAATGATCCTCAGCTCCTCACCTGTACCCTTAGTTGACAAGTTCCTAAGGCAAGAAAGCTTGTTTGTATTGGGTTTGCAGAATAATAGGCATGGCTGGCAGGGCCCCAGGTCAAAAGTTTATTCTGTACCCATCTAGTTCGTGATACAGATAACTTAGCACACCTGTGTTCTGCTGAAGCCTATAAATAAAGATTGCACCTTGTAGGGGTAGCATTCTGCTCCTCAGGCTGATGGCTCCACCTGGTCCCAGCTGTCCCGTGTGACTCTCTTTTTTCTTTTTCTTTTGGTGCTGGGGATCAAACTCAGGGCCTTGTGCTTGGTAGGCAAGCACTTTACCCACTGAGCTGTGACTCTTTTTTCATCCCCTACCACTCCTCTGCCCTGTTCAGCTTGGTCATGTGGGTCAAGGCAGTTTTCCAGAATTTTTTCTCCCTGTGTGAGAGCTTTTCTTTCCTCTTTCTTCTAAAGACAAGAAATCATGACCTTGCAATAAACTGTAAGGTCTCTGGTATATAGGCCCTTGTTCAAGGATCCCCAAATCCTTTCCCTGGAACAGTCTCCTCCCCCAAGGCTAAGATGATAATAAGCATCACTTATATTTTATAGCAACTGATGTCACCTGTCACTTCCACAGTGCTAAATCCACTGGGCACACTGTCATCCTTGTTCATCCTGCATCCAGAGAGGGCTGCTTTGCCCTGAGGGCCGCTCACTCCTTCCTCTCCAGGCCGCTGCCTGACCCTTCCTAGTTTCCTTTGCCAGCATCTCTTCTTCTTCTCCGTAGCCCCTAAAGGTTGAGTTCTGGCCCAGCCTCTGCTCACTCTTTCCTGTCATCTGGAGTCATCTTCTTCCCCGAGGTTTCTATGACCATCTGGATGTTGCTGTTCTCAGAGATCCGACCCACACATTCAACAGCCTACCAGGCTTTTTCACTTGGGTCTTTATTAAGGTAACTTAGTTTCAATATTTACAAACCCCTCCTCTTCTCTCCAGAATCTGCTCCCCGCCAGGGTCTGCATCGTGGTGAGAGGCTACCTGGAGTAAGCCAGGAGCTTTTTCGGTCATCCTTGATTCTAGTCCTCATCATCCCAACTCCTCCATTTATTGCTCTGATCCTCACCACATCCAGCATCTCAGGCTGCCTCCTCTGCCAACCATTCTCTCCTCAGTAGTCCAAGTGACTTCTTAAAATGGAGCCAGGCATGGTGGTGCACGTCTGTAGTCCCAGCACTCTGGGAGGCTGAGGCAAGAGGAACCCAAGATAGACCCCAGTCCAGGCAACTTAGTGAGACCCCTTATCTCAAAAAAATTTTTGAAGGGTCTGTGGAGCTAGGGATGTAGCTCATTGTGAAGGCCCTGAGTTCGATCCCCGGTACCACGTGGGGGTGGGTGGGAGAAGAAACAGGATCATACCCTAAGCCCATTAGCTGTGATCTTCATGACTACATGGTCTGGCTGATGTCCACACCTCAGGCTCCATTTCATGCTGTTCTTTTCCTCATTTTACTGCAGCTAATTTGAATTTCATTTATACATTCATTCATTCATTCATCCATCCAGGCGTCTACGTATTCCAAGGTACAGGACAAGGTGTCAGGTGTAGACAAGGTGAATGTCTCTGCCCTCCTGAAGCCTCTCAAGTTTTCCCTCTGGCCTCAGGACTCTCTCACATGCCCCCTTCTCTGACTGAACCCCCTCCTCCGGAACGCCCTCCACTCCTAGCATCTGCTCATCACTCAGGTCAAAATTAAACATGGTTTCCACTCTGAATGGCCCTCCAGGCCCTCAGGCTGTGAGGAGCTGCTGCCATGGGCTCCCGTGCTGTGCACTGACCCTTCATATCTCAGGTCTGACTCCCTCGCCAGACCAGAGGATGCACAAGAATTAAAACCAGGTCTGCCACAGTCCCTAGGGCTGGCGCTACAGCTGCCTTGTGTCAGGTGCTCCATACGCACTGTTGAAGGGAAAGATGTACCTTTGCCACTCATCCTGCTTTTACAGAACAGT
Source organism: Hystrix cristata (assembly GCA_004026905.1). Taxonomy (NCBI): domain Eukaryota; kingdom Metazoa; phylum Chordata; class Mammalia; order Rodentia; family Hystricidae; genus Hystrix; species Hystrix cristata. The sequence goes on from PVJO010030149.1 coordinate 7,460, forward strand.
TGAGGATGCCCACCCCTGGTACTGGGAAGTGAACCCAGGCCAAGCTACAGATTCTGATTCTCCTGCCTCAACCTCTCAGAGTGACAGGAGTACAGACCTGTACCCCCACACCTGGCTCAGTGGTGTGATTAAAGCAGGGATCTCCTATGCCCAGGCCACAGACCTGTATTGGGCCACACAATAGGAGATGGGCTGCAGAAGAATGAGTGAAGCTTCGTCTGTACCTACAGCTTCACTCACCTTCCCACCTGAGCTCCACCTTCCGTCAGAGCAGGTTCTCATAGAGCTCGAACCCTACTGTGAATTGTGCATTTGAGGGATCTGGGTTGAGGCTCCTTATGAGAACTGAATGCCTGAGGATCTGAGGTGGAACTGAGATGGTGATGCTAGCACTGAGGAGCAGCTGCAAATACAGAGTAACATTAGCAAAGAGTTTCCACTGGGCAATCATCTGCTTGCAGACTCATATTCAAACTCAATTAGTTTGTGGCAAGTGACAATTGAGCTGTATTTGGTGGCAGGCTTTATAGCAGCAAGTGGATGGATGTACTTCAGTTGTGTAGCAGCATGTGGTGGCAAGTTTGAGTGGAGAATCTGACACTCATTTTAGTCCATGCATGACCTGTCCACTATTTTTTTTTTTTACCACTTCCATCGACACCTCGTTCCTGAACTGTGCACTTGTCTCAGTCACAATTTTGGTGAGCCCACAGCTGACCCTAGGTAGGGTGAGTAAAAAACAAACATCACTGGAGACCTTCTTTGAAAAGGGTGAAAGATCCAGGGATGAGACAGCAGGACTGTAAGACTGCCAGCAAAAACAAAGTTGCATTTGAAAGAAAATACCAAGTGTTCCGCTTAAATTACGAGTTCATTACAGCAGATGATTCACCTTCTCTAAGCCCACTTTGTATAATATGTGTTAATCAGCTACCCAATGAAGAAATGAAATCTTCAAAACTGCTTCACCACGTGGAGACCAAGCCTCCTGCATTCAAAGAGAAGCCTTTGGAGTTTTTCAAAAGAAAAAAAAAAAAAACATGAACACGAAGAACAGAAGCAATTATTGAAGGCTACTGCTGCTAAGGGCATTTGTCATGAACTTCTAGGAGAGGCTATCGTTTAAAAAGTGGCACATGTTCCTCTTTCCGCTAGCACCATACCGAGATGAACTGATGACACAGCAGAGGCTGTTGAGGCACAATTGTTAGAGGGAATTAATGAGTCACTGGGGTATGCAGCCTAAATTGATGAGTCCACTGATGCTTACGACCAGGCAACAGTGCTTGTTTTGTATGATATACTTTTTAAGAGGACGCGCATGAGGTTAGCCAATGTGCGCTTCTGTTGCCAACTAATACTGCAGCTGAAGACCCATTCAAGTCTCTGAATGATTACCTATCACTAAAACTGAGTTGGTCATTTTGCGTCTGTCTGTATGTACACGGATGAAGCAGCCCTAACTGGGTGGGTTTCTGGTGTCACTACTTGCATCAAAGAAGTTGCTTGTGGACGTGAGTCTGTGCACTGTGTCATCTGTAGAGAAATGCTGGCTGCTGGCCAAAAAAATGCCACCTGAACTTAACAACCTTTTGTAGGATATCTCTGCCTCTTGAGTAGCTGGGATTACAGGCTCATGATTTCCTTTTTTTTGAAACACTAGAACTGTCAATTTGTGGCAATGAAAGTCAGACGAGTGGGTCCTGGGAGGAGGCAGTGAGACCTTTCTGGGCTGTTGGAAATGTTTTCTGTCTTGATCTGGTAGCAGATGCCTGGGCATTACACAAAATATGTCAAAATTCACCTAACATCTGCTCCATCCTCAGCTCCTAAAAATAAAATTAAAAAGTTCATCCAGCATTAAACTTAAGATTTGTGTACTTTACTGTATGTAAAGTATATTGGTAAAAAAAATGCCAGAGGATTCTCTAGCATTTCTAGAAAGGAATGATTTCTTCCAGCCACGGGGGAGAAAAGGTCACTGTCTCTCCCTTGGTGGCTAAGTGACAGAAAATCTAAACAAAGCATTTAAACACCCCTTAATGGAGTCAGGCATCTTCAGTAAGTGGTTTTGGAGATTATTCGCTATTCTTTTACAATGCAAAGAAAGTTGGGAATTATATAATTGCAAAAGTCATGGTCAGGGAGGTAATTATCAAGTGTAACATGAGTGTTCTATTTTTGGGCCTTATTGCTAGCTCTTCCGGCCCTTCATTCCCTCCAGCTAATGTAACTGGGAGTTGTTTTGCTGGTTCTCTTCAGTCGGAGGCGGCTGGATGCTGGGAGGCAATAGGCAAGGGGATGCGATGAGGGATGATAAATCACATTCCTGCTTGGCTCTTGGTGCTGCTCGCAAAGCACCTGGGTAGGCAGCATTCGACAGCAGTCCAGGAGGGAGGCAGGCATATCATCATGGTAATTGATGGCAAGCAACAGAAACTGATTCTGGGCCGTGTAAGCAGAGAAAGAATGTACCCGGAGGTTGTCAGCTCACGGAATCAAAAGGAAAGCCAGAGAAGTAGGACAGAAAGCAGGCAGGCATCAAGGAAGGCTTATTTAAGTCTCTGTACTGCACGGTGTCTTTGTTTCTGTAGCATAATGATTTTACTGCAAAGTGTGGGAATGATCCAGGCTGAGTGTGTGTGTGTGTGTGTGTGTATGCGCTCATGTGGCACTAGGGTTTGAGCCCAGGGCCTTGTGCATATTAGGCAAATGCTCTGCCACTGAACTACCTCCACGAGTCATTTTTAAGAAAGGGATGGGGTTGGGGATTTAGCTCAAGTGATAGAGTGTTTGTCTAGCAAGCGCAAGGCCCTGAGCTTGATCCCCAGCCCACCCCTGCAAAAAAAGGTGGGTAACAAGGACCTGGATGGTGGAAAATAATTTGGCCAGCAGAGAGTGCAATTTCAGGAAGGACTCTCTGCCTGAGCAACGGTGGGAAAACAGGAAAGGCTGGCAAGGGCGTAGCCGGGTCACAATCTGCAAAGGAGCAGTGAGAAAGAAAACTGGGAAGTAGGGGGTTCTATTGTGGGGAGCTTTGTTTGCATCTGTGATGGGTTTGCAATTTAAAGCTGTGGGCAGAGCCAGGTGTGGTGGTACACACCTATAATCCTAGCACTCTGGGAGGCTGAGACAGTAGGATTCCAAGTTCAAGTCCTGCCTGGGCAATTTAGCAATTTAGCTGGACCCTGTCTCAGAAAATGAAGTGTAGAAAGGGCTGAGAATGTAGCTCAGTGCAAAGGCTCTGGGTTCAATCCCAGTGCAGAGAGAAAGAGAGAGAGAACGAGTGTGAGCAAGTGAGCACAAGAGCTCCATGTACTGTAAGGACACTCTGCACTCTGGATGTTTTTGAGCAACAGAATGAGATTTTCTATTTGCACTTTTGGAAAAATAACCTAGTATCTATAAGAGGTTTGTGTGAACCAGGAAGACTTGGGACCAGCTGACAAAGTGAGCAATAGTGTCAGCTCTCCTGAGGGATGGAGGGAATGGACCAGGTAAGGGTTTTGGTGCCTGCCACATGGGTAGCCCCAGAAGGAGCAGTTTTGGGTGGCCTGGGGCCGAGTGGGCAGTGAGGAAGTGGAGTTTCAGTCAGGCAAGACCGGGGTGTCAAGCTGCAGCTCTTCCCCTGTCCGGGCGGTCACTGCCTTCAGCTCCTCTGGTGTCTCACCCTGTCACAGACATGCCCTCCTGGGGCTGAGCTTCGCCTCTGGAGCCCTCTCGTCCAGTCTGACCCCTGGCCTGGCACCAGATCCTAGCATCTACAGGGACCTTAGACTGGAAAGAGGGGTGCAGAAGGGACTTGCCAAAGACGGACAGCCAGGAGGAGACCATGCAAATCACACAGCCCCATCTCCTGTCCTGTGTGGGGCGCGTCTCTCCAGCGCTGGGATGGACATGCCTTCTGAGAAGGCTTCACGGCCTCACGGTGTGCGCTCGTTCAGTTGCATTGCCTCTGCCTTACGGAGGCACCAGGGATCAAGCCCGGGACCTCATGCATGCTCGGCAAGTGCTCTACTGCCCGGCTGCAGCTGCAGCCCCAGCCCCAGTGGCTGATTTTAATTCCTTATTTGGTCTCCTCCAAGGAGACGCAGAGGCTAGAGTCCCACCGTGGGCTTCTCCCTGGGCACTTGCTCAGGGGTCTGCAGAAGGAGCCCCTCGGCTGGGGTGGAGGGTGCACTGAGCAGTGCACAGTGGGATCTCTCGCCCTGGGGACAGTGAGCCCCGGGGACAGTGCTGAGCGCACAGCCTGTGGCCCTCAGTCTGATGCCAAAGGCACTGCACACTGCCCAGCGCCAGACCAAAGGCGCTGAGCCTGCTTCTTGCTCCTCAGATCCTCGCACCTCTCCAGGAGAATGTGGTGTCCTCCCTCAAGCAGGCTGGCGGAAGTGTTTTGTATTAACTCATCAGCTTCTGATGCCAAGATCTTGTGCACACAGTGGTCCTTCCCTGCCACTGGGAATATGTTCTAAGACCCCCATGGACACCAAAATAAGGATAGTCCTTGACCTTGCATATATTTTTTCCATTCACACATACCTAAAGTTTAATTTTAAAATTAGGCTGTCTTTAAAATTAGTTACTTTTCTAGAGTCAATGGTTTGCAAGAGAGCAGATTTAATACAGGACAAATACAAATTACAACGTTTTCACACACACAAGCCAAAGGCAGGAGAGTAAAGAACGTCTGTCTATGCACAGGTGACCTGAAAGATCCAATGGAGGGCTGGGAGCCCACGGCAATGTCCCATGTATAACCATGTCTGCACTAAAAGGCCGAAGAAATCAATACTGGGGCCAGGATACAATGCTCGCAGCAGAGATGAAGACCAGAGCTCCCCCTGAAGCAAACAGCAGCCATCCTTGACAACAGCAAGACCCCGAGCTCCTTCTACAATGAGAACAGCCGAGTTCCTTCAGGGGAATCAGTCGCAACAGAGCTTCTCCTGGGGAACAGCTCACCACTACCTTCTGCTCCCGTTCTCCTTGAAGCTGCGTGAGCAACAATCCTCAGGTGGATCCTCTAGCTCAGAATCACACCAACTCAGTCCAACTAGGTGTCCTGGGCAAGTTGACCACAATAATAAGTCCACCACATAGGCACAATTAGAAAATAGCAATAATAGCTAATAATAAAATAGAACAATTATACCCATACAATGTAATAAAAAAAGTTATATGAATATAGTCCTACTCTCTGGAATTTTCATTTTTTGTGTTTCTTGGGGTTTTTTTTAAGGGAGATTGAACCGAGGGCCTACTCACTGAGTTGCATTTCCAGCTCTTTTAAAATTTTTTAATTTTGAGGCAGGATTTCACTAAATTACTAAGTTGCCCGGGCTGAGCTCGTACTTGCCTGGGCTGAGCTCGTACTTGTGATCCTCCTCCTGCCTCTGCCTCCCAGAATGCTGGGATTATAGGTGTGTACCACCGTCCTGGGGTTTCACTTAATTTTTTTGGATTGCTGTTGATGGTGGATAACTGCAAGCGCTTATTCATGTGAAACCATGTGACACCATGGATAAGTCGGGGGACTACTTTAGGAGAAAGCCAAACTCTAAACCTAAACTTGGATTACAAATTCCCGGGTGACTACCCACTCCCTACTCCAGCTCAGGCTGAGACATACAAGTTTCCTGGCTTCTCTGGGTGGGAGAGAGTTTTCATCATTTCCTCTTTCACTGAGGGCGTATTTGTTTATTTACTTGAGACGGGGGTGGCGGAGGGGCGGCAGAGTGTCTCACTATGCTTTGCCCAGGCTGGCCTTGAACTCCAGGCAGGGCTCAAGCAATCCTACTGCCTCAGCCTCCTGAGTAGCTGGGACTACAGATACATGCTACCATGCCTGGCCGAGGATGTATTATTTTGTACAAGGATCTCAATTCTATCTCCTTTCCCTGGATTGCAAGACCTGGATCCCAACTACCACCTTGCCATTTTTGTCTGTATTTTCTCCACTCGGAGAATTTTCCCTTACTGTTTACCTCCTCCTGGTAGATGAATCTTAGTAAAGTGTGGCTCTGATCATACTCAAGAACCTTCGATGGCTCCCCATGGATTAGAAAAGCAGAGCATAGGTAATTAAGTACATCCCCTACAGGAGGGCCCAGCCCAACTTTTCGGTCTCATTACTTGTCACTCCCAAAGAGCAATCACGAGGCAGGCAGCGAGGGAGGCGCGCGCGCCCCCTGCTGGCGCCCGGAACCAGCTGCCTGGCAAACAGTCCTCTCGCTTCACAATGGGTGCTCAGACTTCTTTTCCTCTTCTTATGCACAAGGTAGCCGGGACTGCGGACGTGGCTGTGGCGGGTCCCTTAAGAGTTCATGTGTTGGCCGTCCCTACTGTGGTGTAGCAAGAGGTGGAGGCTTAATCCAAATGAGGCCTTTGGAGATGAGGCCTTTGGGAGGTGATGAGATAACATCATTGAATCCTGGTGGTTTCAGTGAAGAGGGTGAGACTAAAACATACACACACACGCTCCACACGCACACATGCGCACGCACGCGTGCACGTGTTCTCTGCCTCTTGCCTTGTGACACTCGGCACCTTGTCTGGACTGCCAGCAAGTTGTCACCACCAAGCCGGGAGGGGTGGTGCTTGCTTGTAATCCCAGAACTCTGAGGAGGCTGAGGCAGGAGGATTGCAAGTTTCAGCCCAGCCTGGAAAATTTAGCAACTTTGGGAGACCCTGTCTCAAAAAACAAAAAAGGGTTGGGGATGTAACTCGGTATGAAGGCCTTGGGTTCAATCCCTAGCCCTGAAGAAAGCGGGGGGCGCACCACCAGATATAGCCCCTCAGTTCTGCACCTTCAGAGCTGAGAGCCAAAATAAACAACACACCCAGTCTGTGGTATTGGGTTACTGGCAACAGAAAATGGCCTAATACAGGTGTTGGACACACTATTCTTGAAAGCTGCCTGATACGGTGAATTTTATGTTATATACATTGAACTAAAAATGAAAGTTTTCTGGTAGCATTTTCTGTACTAAGGGGGATGCATGCGAGGGAAGACTGCCTTTTTGGGGACTTTGCAGTCATGAAAACAAGGCTAGGAATGAACGTGGAGGGGACCGAAGGGGCAGAAGTACTTGGTAGGGTGAGCTGGGGTGTCCTTCTGGGAGACAGATGGTGAAGCTACAGTGTTTTTTATGGTCAGTGTTGTAGACATTGTTCTTGTTCTCTCTCCCCAAAGACCCAGGACACGGATGTCGGGCACAGTTTGTCCACAGTGAAGATGGGCAGGGACAGAAGGGCCCTTCTGAGCAGGGGCAGCTGGTGAAGCGACGGGGCTGGGATGCCGAGGGGCCTTCGGGTGTCCACATTTGGGTTTTCCTGTAGGACGTAGTCTTAAGTTTTCACCTGCGGGATTGCAGGGTCCTCTTGATTTACCCAGGCTGGGAGCAAGGCTGGAAGTGGCCTGTGTGGACTTAGCCACAGCCTGTGCTGTGTTGGGAAAGGAGAAATGGCAGCCCCATCTGATAGCCAGGAATGGCCCGAAAGAAACCAGAACGGCCATTCAGATATGTGCAGACCAGACGTGTAACTGTGGCTCAGTGGTTAAACTGGGAGGGGTTCTGCTTCCGTTTTTTGTTTTAGTGCTGGGGCTTGAACCCAGGGCCTCGTGCATGCTAGAAAAGCGCTGCACTACTGCACCTCCAGCCCCACGCTGTGGATTTTGGAGTCTGACAGTTTAGTTTTGATGCCCGGATCTACCTTACGAGCTCTGTGACGCTGAGCAAGTTAATTAACCTCCCTGAGCTGCAATTTCACTATTATGTGACTGTAACAGTCTCTACCACATAACTTGGCCGTGAGGATTCATGAAATATTCGATCTGTGTCACTTAGGGTCGTGTCTATCACATAAAATCCAGCTCGCTCCTATGAAATTGCTGTTTGGGGTGCTAAAAATGGTAGCGGAGGGGCTGGGGATGTAGCTCAGTGGTAGAGTGCTGGAAGCTCTGGGTTTGATCCCCAGCACCCCCCAAAAAAAGACTTAGTCAGGTTCTCATAGTTCAAACTAATCAGTGCCCAGTGTAGACAGGACACTATTATTATTGTTGCTAGTATTAAGTAGCTCATCTCTAAGAGCCATGGGAAATTGGCAGGAAGTCTGGACTCCCGGCAGCCACTCAGCATGGCAGATTGAATTCTTGGGTTCTGCTATTGAAGGGAAGGGGAAGCCAGGAAGGGAAGAAAATGAGAGATTCTCATGTTGTGATCACCAATTATGATCCTCTCGATAATGATTTCTCGCATTCAGATCGTTTACTACATACACTTGCATTTCACTGTTGGTGCTTATGACCTTCATTTCCCTTTCAGCCCCTCTGTAAGGCAGGTTTTAAGGGACTCTGTGTGGAGGCGGAGGTGGGTTCTGGAGGACCAGCTGTGGGTGAGGAAGGACCTTGCCAGGGCCAGGCTGGGGTCTCTGGGAGGAGGCAAGAGGGAGGTCCCACTTCCTCCCCAGGCCTCAGCTCTCTCGGAGCTCCTGGCCACAGGCGGCAGGGACTGGGGGCTTCAGGTCGGTGCTGGAGGCTGCAGAGGAAGCAGGCCATCTCTGGGA
>PVJO010030150.1:0-15854 GCA_004026905.1 Hystrix cristata
ATTTCTACTTCTATGCCTATCTCTTATCCAATCTTCTCTCTGAAAACTCTAAGCATTTATACCATCTTCATTCACCGCTCTTTATGCCTTAGCAGAATGTTGTCAAATATCAGTCCCTTATGGCTAGGGAGTTTTCTCAGTAACTGTTTCCTTCCAACCCCTAGTCCCAGTTGAGGGATTGAGCTTCAGATTAGACTTGTCTAAAATAATTTTAGAAAATATGATACATGAAAAGAGATTTGCAATAAAACTTGTATTTTCCTATTCTCTTTATCTTTGGCCTTTATATTAAAATACTCCTAATGTAGGCTTCCAGGGGCTGAGACACTTGCAACCTAGTCCAGGCATTCCATTAATTTCAGTGAAATCTGTCTTGCTTTCACAAATAGGTCTGACCTGTGAACAGTCCTGACCCAGGTTGGCAGAGCTACATCGCCTACACAAACCCAACACAGACACACAAGAAACACCACCAGGTAACAGCTAAGCCTAATCCAGGTTGGGTAAAACCCGCACACCGCTAAGGTCAATAAAGGTTTACTGTATGTGTCACTAAAGTTTTATGTATTGTTTTGTGCGATAGTATTGTGGCAATGCATACAGTGTGCAGGAAAATGGACAGTTCTAGGTTTGGGTTTTATTTAAAATGCATAATCAGAAAGAAAGAGAGAACAGACGGTTTTTCAAGTAAGAAGTAGACTTAAGAAAAATATAAAATCTAAGTGGCAAAATTTATCTCGGTAAATTTCAGACCAAACGGGTAACATTTTTAAAGTAGATAACAAAAATGCAGTACCTCATAGACCTTCTTAAACAGATACAATGGTCTCTAAGAGTCTTTGATGTGTTTCTAGACTTTTTCAACCTGACTGGTAATAGAATGCCTAATAATCTTAAGGTTTTTGACCCTGTAGCCACTGAAAGGAAGAGATGTTCAAAACAAAATCAGGCTGTCTCCTGGGTATGTGGGAAAACCTTACAATCTGATAGTGCAGAATCCTATACAACATTTCATAGGAATTATATCAAAGTGAATTAAAGTGACAGAAAAGTTTCAAAATTAAAAGATTACATGAGACCTCAACTTCTTTGGAGATTTCAGAACTGAACTTCAATCAGAGACTTGACAACACAGGCCCTCTGGCTTTAGAATTTTTATGGACCAAGCAGTGACTACAATGTTACTCTTGCCACACTTCCTTTGAAACAGGAGCATCTCATGGGGTTATCTGATGCCTTTCTCCAAACTTTATATTGGCTTCATCCTGGGGAGGTAACTTGCTGCTTCAATTCACAGATTTTTAGACCAAAACTGTTCTCAAGGTGCTATACTTGAGTGAGCATATGCAAAGAGCCAGATACATATTTTTACCCTGATTAAATAAAGAGACTTTAGACTTTTACCTTATGCTCAAGTGGGATGAAGTTCTGCAGGTCTTTGTATAAAGTGAGTATATTGCACATGGGAATGGAATGTGGACAGCTTTGCCCAGAGAATAGACTATCAGCTCCTAGTCTCTAAAGATTGACACAATATAGCATATTTTGTGTGCTTTTCTATAACATGGCCTTGTTAGTTCACAATCAAGAAGTCTTTATTTCTGTGTTAAATCAAACACGTATAGGCTTCTGATTCATTGACTAATAACATATAGTAGAAATTATGATATATAAACTCTGCACTTAATCTTTAAATGACTTGGCCTGACTACTTCTGTTTTGGGTCACTCAAAAGAATCTTCCATGTTACAAATGTATACATTTTCAGAGGCCAATAACCTGAAAATCCCCAGCCACATGAAGAACTCTTGGAGGGGGAGAAAATATTTGACAAGAGAGACACAGAGAAAGGGAAGGGTACCATGGAATATGGGAGCTCGTATTTTAGACAACTTAATGCAATGCCTCAAGAAAAACCATCCATTCAATATACAAGATTGTTAGAAATAATAATAAATCATTGTCTAGTTTTGAAGTGATTACTAGTTAACCATATCAGGAGAAAGTACTGTTGTGGGTAATTGTCCTGGTTGTTTCTAAGTAGCATTTGTCTCCTTTTCTTCTTTTATGAATACTAATTTACCATATATTTAAACTACTAGATTTTTAAATTTGATGTCTATATTATGTTCACCACACAAAACTGCTACTCGTTCAGCATACCAGTGAAAAATCCAATGATTTAGCAGATCAGTAAACTGCACATGGGAAACTCAATTTTTAATTTACTGCTATGCTTATTTATCTATCTTCATTAAGACTCTCAGAACACCAATTAGCCATAAGGATACAAGAGTAATCACACTCATAGTTTATCACTTGCCAAGTTCAACAAATACCGTTGTGAGGTGCTAATGACCTTTAATGAAGGCAGAAACCATCATAAACTTTTAAATTTATAAATCCACAGATTAAACAATTATTTATTAAGAGACTATTTATCAACCATGCTGATGTGCTTAGTTCTAGACTTTTGGTGATTAATAAGATACGGTCTTTCCTGCTCTTGCAAATTCACGGTCTCTTAATAAGGCTGCAAAGAAGATGTGAGTTAAATGTGAAGATGTTGGAAGGCAATTATGCTATAAGACTGCAAATATCTGTTTCTCACTCTATAAAAGGCTTTTTTCAGCTGCAGAAGATTTTGAATCTAAATCAAGAGGCACTGAATATGTCACCTAAAGACAAAACACTAATAAATGATGAGCCAGTTTTCAAACCAAACAATTCTAACTGCTGATTTCACTGCTCTTCAGTTCTATCACATACAAAAAAATTTATTCTTAATGTGGTGGGCATGGTTGGTGGGTATTTGCTTTGATGGAAACTCAACAAAGAACTTTTAGATTTGAACATTGTAAAAATCCACAGGACCCACATATAAACCCAGGAAATGCACCCAAAGCTTGAACCAAATTTTAGCATTTTTTCTGCAGAAATAGTTGTTTTACCGCCAAACTCTTTTCAATTTAGAAGAAGTTAATTCTGAAATGAACAGGAGAGAGGTTAAAAAAAAATACTAAAGTGAACAACTCAACTATCATGCTTCAAATTCAAAATGGTGTACCCCTTATCAAAGATTTTCAGTTTAATAACTAACATAAATTATTCAAAACAAATGACCCCAACACATCTTGTAGTTTACTGAAAGCTCTTTCTGTTATTTGGTTATGACTGTGAACAAAGGTATTGAAAGATATTCATGTCAACTGAGTTTTTTTTGGCCAAGGTAAAAGTGATACATTTTTGTACTTTAGTTATCTGGAAATGGTGACAGATCAAAGGAGAACATGAAGCAACATTTACAGAATTCCAGCTACTTCCCAGAGGTCACTTTGGACTTTCTCCACTTGTGAACGGAAAAGTTTCCTTTTCCAAAGAGTAAAAATCTTGCTCCATTCTAGCAAGACAGCAGGGTTCAAAAATTCTTGGTTCTGGAGAGGAACAGAGAAAACAACAGGATAGCAGGTGGGGAGAAGAGGGAAGACGGCCGCTTAACTGTAACTTTGGAGGTGTCAGATTCCTACATTTTGACTCATTCATTAAGAGGGGAGATGCTATCAATTTATGTAATTTGAAGGTTCATGGTGCGTATAAGGCTGGGCTTGAATTTGAGGCTACAAAGATGACAAAATCAGATATAACTTTGCTATTATAGAGCTGACAAGAGAGAAAAGAACCTAACAAGAAGTCTAAGAATGGGATTTTCAGTAGGCAGACACTGATGGGGAGGCTGGTTGCATGTCTGCCCCACCGCCAAGCAGGGCAGTGGAACTGGACAGGAGAGAGATCGGACTCCATTACAGTACTCACGAAGGCCCCCAGCATTCCTCTGAGGAAGTAAGCTCTTTGGCAGACCTCTGTGTTTTCCTGAGGTGGGAAAGGTAGCCTGGATTTTCTATCCCTGCGTCTAGCAGTCACCAGGTAAAGATGATCCCAGTTTGAAAGGCGGCTTACCTCAGTGAAGGCATTCTCAATACAGCTGATATTTGAGGGATCCTAGAGAAAAAAATTTGTCCTAAAGAAGAATCTGAACAAACCATGCAGGAGTCCCTGACACAGATGCTCAATTATAAACTGTCACGGGTGCTAGGAGGAGCTCATCCATAGCCACAGACCTGTGTAGCCTCATTTGAAAATTTGGGGAAGTCTTTCCCGAAGAGGTTGTAATTGAGATCGGAAAAGTGTAAGTAAGTGAATGGACGAGAAAAAAGCATTCTTAGCAGAGTAGTTATCCATACAAAGGCTCTGCAGCTTCAGGAGTATGGCACACGTAAGGGGTCAAGAAACAAAAACAGGCAGAAAACAGACAGGTAAGGGTGTAGAGAAAGTGGAGCTGAAGTCCTTTGCAGAGACAAGACCACACAGGTCTTGACAATCCTAGTTGAAAATTTAATTGTTAGAGCAACAGGGAGTCACTGAAATATATTTCAGGTCAATGAGATGTAATACGATCAGATTCTCAAGTTCCGGATATGGACCTGAATGCTGAGCTGAGAGAGGGACTTGTGCAAGGCAGAGAAGGGAGGGCAGATGTCATCAAAGCTCCATCTATCCATCTATCTATCTATTTATCTATCTATCTATCTATCTATATCTAGATAGATATATAGAGATACATAGCTATATAGATATATGCAAATGCCATATTGAAAGGCATAAATTTTCACAATTAATATGATAATAATTACATTTTTAAAATTTTTTACATTTAAAAATTACATTTTTAAAATGTGGCTCATTCAGCCCAAAAATAAACTGAAATTTCCATCACACATTTAAATTTCTGCAAAGACTTAAAGTCACCATCACTGGTCGAAGATGGTCATTTTAAACCACAGAGTCCAAATTCCAAGACGTGATAACATGGCTATCAAAGTATTGCTGATGATAAACATTTTATAAGTATCAAGTAATAATTCTGCCAAAAAATCCTTGAGATACATGCTGGAAAATATTATTTAATGAATATGGAATATTTCAAATTAACCTCTCCTTTGGAACCCTCATTTTGAGAATGATTATTTCTTCTTAAGACTACAATAAATCTGAAGTCCAAACTATGCCTAAAGTCCATAGTGAAGAAATAGTAATTAAGGATTTATCCTTTATTACATTTTCAAAGCTGATTTTTTTTCCTACAATTTCAGAGTGGTTTCTGCTTTGCTTAAAGTCCTTATCTAAAAATTGTTTTGACATGACTCCTGGATATGCAATGGAATTTCATTTGTAAATTCCAAATCCAGGTTCAGGAGTAAACCAAAATATTACCAGTGTTATTGGGAACAACGATGAAGACAAAGATGATAATTAGCAATCATGAGCAGTAAACCTGCAAAGTTGATCACATACTTTTCCAAAATTGTTTCACCCTTTCCTAATACACTTTTCCTTATCTGCACATCATCTTAATATGATTTATAGGAATTAACTGTGGCTCTGTCTTTTTAAAAATGTTCCCAAGTACCTTCATTTCTGATCTACCTTCCAGGTCCCCTTGCTCAAGACAGGGACAGCACTGGAGAGTAAACAGCGTGATCCAGGGCCTTAAATTCATGCAGACGACAGGCAGGTGCAATCAGCACCGCGCAGTCACAGTATCCCTGAGATAACAAATGCTTTTGCTTCTTCAAATAGAAACACACTGAGCAGGGCTTGAACTATTTTCTCGAGCTAAGCCTGAGTTGAAGTTTCAATCTGAGTTAACAATGATAAGAATAAATGAAAATAAAAGTGATAGGAAGTAGCTGGTGGTTAGATCTGACAAGAGAAACTTGTTGTTCAGCTACCTATGCATTCAAAGTGTTCTGCCAGTCCTAACCCTAACTCTGTCATCTCCAGAGATAGGAAGCACAATATTTAAATTGATAATGCTCCTACTCTTGACATTGTATTTGTCTGAAAAATAAAATCTGAGCATGCAAAAAGATGAGACAATATCTTCAAAATTACCTCCATCAAAGAAACCTTCCTTGTTTGATTACTGTGTATACATAAATGTTCTAAAACTTTACATGGATTAATTTATTTAATGGTCACTGCAATCCTGCAAATCTACAAGGTTATACTGATCAGAAATCCTCCAATTTCCATGCAAATCACTAGTTCAATGTTGTTTACTACAAAGAAAGTGAGAATGGTGGGTAGTTAATATATAGTAGCAGATCAAGATATTGGGAAGGTAACAGCTAGCTGATAATGCTCAAATATTTTCTTTCCCCAACTCCTTTTTGATATGATTTTATTCTCTTCATTCAAAGCTATGACTTGTCTATGTCACAAAGATGATTGCCATCTACACTTATAAAAGTTAGCGCCCTCTCGCTCTCTCTCTCTCCATATATATATATTTCTCATATAAATCATGTGATATCTAAACTTGTGTGTCAGACTTATTTCATTTACCATTACATTCTCAAGTTGCATCCATTTACCTACAAATGCCTCATTTATCTTTCTTTATGGCAGAGTAGTACTGCATTGTGTATAAATACTACATTTTCCTTATCCATTCATCTGGTGATGGGCAAACACACTGTTTCCAAGATCTAGCTACTATAAATTGTGCTTCTATATACACAAAGAGCAAAAAAGAAGATATATAAATAGAACAAGTTCAAATAATTCTCCAAATTACCTACTCCATTGTTTCAAAAATATTTTAATACGTAGGGTAGTTTGCTTTATTTATATTACCAGTTTCTATTAGTTCATTGAAAAGAAAGTTTTGTGTTACTGCTTGTTTCTTTCTTCTCCATGAGAGACAAGCTTTTTGATCTATGACTTTTACTCTGAGTGACTACTTTGAAGATAATGACATACCATGTATTGACATTGTTATTCTCATTATTATGAATTTTTTTTTTCATAAAATAAAAAACAAAAAAAGAGTTGGCGTTCCTTCTTGCTCTAGCTTAGAATTGTTACAGAAAAACACTAATTGGTTGCCATGAGTCACATGTCCATTCTTGGGTAAAAATTTCTGGTTAGCCAATTCGGTTTTATATGGCCAAACTTTACTGACAATTATATCATAATCATATGACAAAATAATAAAAGAGGAAGATAATAAATAACCTTACCTATTAGAGCTGGGTCTTCTATAATATCATAAGATATTATAAGCAATTAAGCTTAGAGAGGTGAAATTATTTGTGTACCATCCACATGTAATTGTTAGGGGAGATTTGATTTAAATCGAATGGATTTAAAAACCCATGCTCTAAATTATCAAAATGAAATATATTTCTAAATCCTAACTTAGAGATGCATGTACTGAGAAGACCATGAATGTAGAATGTGAATTTGTGTGTGTGTGTGTGTGTGTGTGTGTTCTATGCATTCTTCAATCTAATACTGGGAATGTGCGAAAAGCATCTTTTTTAGGAAAGAAACAAGTGGATGTGAAGATAGTTTCAGAATTGGCTAACCAGAAAGAAGAGATAAAAATGGTACTTTTAGAATATTATTAATGTGTTTAAAAGAAAATAACTGTTTTAGTTATTTTGAATCTTGACATTTAGCTCAGAGACTCGAGGCTTAAAGAGAAGGGAATTAAAGTCCAGCTTCAGTATGTTAATTACTTTCTGTGGGCACCTTTTTCCTCATCAAGCCCTCTTGCCTCACTTGTTTGCTGACCCAACTTATCACATAAATATTAAAGTGTTTTGAAAAGCTGCAAAAAAAAAAAAACCTCCCAACATAGCCAACATAGCATGGTTTATATTCTTTTTATGTAAAAAGATATGTGCTTGGGGTCTTTATACAACTTTCCAAAAATCTGAGGGAAAGAAAGACAAAGAAACAGCATTTTAATAAGCAGGCAAATTTTACTCCAACTAATTTACCACTCAGTTCCTATTTTTTTTTTTTTTTTTTACAGTTACCTCTTGTTCCTCATCTTCTCTTTGGTCTACTCACATTCTTTTTTTTTTTTTTTTAATTACTATTAAGTCTGGTGTAGCTGTCTCTGTTAACTAATCCTCTGGGTAGAAGTTTACAGATAAAACTGTAGGCACCTTGAAAGATCTAAATTAAAAGTAGCTTCCTTCTGATCAGCTCTCTTCCATTGGCAAGTGTGTCCCTTCAGCTTGCCCCGTGCTCTACTCATTAATGTGCATTTTTCTCTTGCGTTCCATCTTGAGTCTTCTCTGCAACCTAAATAGTCCCTTCACTGCTCTAAGAAATCTCTCTTTTCTCCCAATGTCTCCAATCAGCCAGAGGCTGAGTCTAGAGGAAATTGGGGCATTGATTTATAGTAAGGCTTCATCCATTACCCTACGGAGACAAGGTAATAATGCTGTATTTTTGAATAATTGGTTTAGAAAACCAACCCTAAATGCTCCAGGATGAAACAATGGGATTTATGCTGTACCTCACTTATTTTGACAGTTGTAAAATTCCAGGTCTGATTATACATATTTATGCTGTTAAGATGGAGGTAGAAGGTAGAGAAAAGGGAAGACATATTATTATCAAAGCAAGTCTCACAGCCTCTGAGAGATCATTTAATTTTGCCCAAGCTTTCTAGTCATGCAGGGGATTCTGAATGATTCTATATGCTTTATCCTATGATGGAATAACTAAATCAAAGCAGTGACACATGGAATTCTACATTTGCATTAGCTTCTATCCCTGAGATCACTTTATGAGCTTTGGCTTTGGAGAAGTGTTTGGGGGTTGGATGGAAATTAATTATAAAGTGAAAAGGAGCACTGTAGGAACAGGACTAGGCTGTCCTCAAATTTCTGTGTTGAGCTTAAATATCAAGACACAAAAAACAAGACAGAGTGAATTATAGAGCATAAAGCAGTTCATAGGTTGGTAAATCAAATATAGTGATAGGGACATCTGAGAAAGGATTGTGAGTTAATCATAAAAACACTAAAATAGAAAATGATGCGCTGGGTGTATCAGGAGTGAGAAGGCAGGTAGGAAACTAAGTGTACAAAACCATCCTGTTTAATATGAACACACCCATACACTCAAACACACACATTTATATACGCAGTGCTTTGATATAAACTGCGCAAACGATTTTTTAAAATATGACTGTAAACAAAAGAGACTATGTTTGACATGGATTAGTAGCTCATTCTAAAAATAATAAAACGATCTTTCACTGACACACCACATATTCCTTTGAGGAGAAAAGTTAGAGTTGTCGAGTAAGGCAAGAAATTTTGGAATTTTCTGGCAAGTGTCTGTCAGATGTGAAGAACAAACAGCATATTTCCCAGAAATAGAGCAGCTGAGAGGCCAATAGACAAGGGTAGGAGCAGAATGAGAAAAGGGCACAAAGGTAAACACACTGAAGCAAACAAAAATGAGGAAAAAATAAAAAAAGCTTAGCACTTTGACTCTTCTTCTAGTAAATAAAAAGAGAAAGGCTGATATGTAATAAAAATAAGGTTTACATTTTATTTCATAGAACAGGAATCAGCCTAGTCCCAAAATTTAATGCCGTACTCTGACACGTCAGTATTTACCCAGGTGGGAGTATGTACATATGTTCCGGTATCTGTGTTGGAAACATGATCTATGAATGTGCATGCAGTGTGAATAAGATTAAGTAGCCCGGATGAGTAATTCTGCAGCATTCTAGCTCCCGGGATGCTTAGTTCAAGACTGTAGACCTTAATAAATGAGAAGCTTTGTGTTTCTCTTTTGTTTTGCAAAAATATTTGATGCCTGGCTCAGAAGAGGTTAGAATATATTTATGGGCTTGTTTGTCCCATGCTTCTTACTCAGTGGAAAAAAACAAAACTTCATAATACAGCACTGGTCACTATGAACACCTGGAGTGAACAAGAAACACATCGCACAGGCGTTAGTGCACATACAAAAGTGCAAATTATTAATCAGGTGTTTCAGTCTTGCTATTGGCTTGGAATTAATAACATTATGTCAGCTGCTGTGGGAAAATCTCTTTTTCCACCTGCTTTAGGGGGCTGGTGAGACCCCAGAGGCTGTTTATAGGCAGAGTTGCTTACGTGTGAACCCTTCTGATCGTGGAATCCGAGGCTCCTTTCAGGGCTCAGAGAGTTGCGGTGGCTTTTCAGTTGCTTCTGGCTCCCAGGCGCACCCTGTTGAAGGCGGGTCTGGACACTCATGCCCGTGCACGACTGTGGCCACCCGGAAGAGAGCTGCAGCCGCTTCCATCCGTCCGTTCACTGCAGCCGCAGCTGTGTGTGTGGGTGGTGCGACAAGGCAACGACTGTCAGTTGCTCCTTCCCACTGAAAATCACTGAACAGCACCATTGTCACTTATTTCTATTCCTTGGAAACTCCCACGGTGGTAGGCACCAAGTAGACTAAGATTTTCTAAGCCTGGGAAGAAAATTCCAAAGCCCACAGATTCTTCTGAACGCACCCAAGTTAAAGCTGAGGCATCTCGGAGCTTAAGGCTCTGAGCAAAAGGCCCCAAACGACAATCTGGTGTCTGGGAGACACTTCTGGAGAACTGGTGTAGTTAGCAATAATCTTAGTTCAATTTACTTTCTTTTTTCTTTCTTTTAGTATTTTAATATATTTTTATTAGCATATGTTTGCAAAACATAACAATTACACTCATTTTGGGGAAGCGATACATATACATATTGCATCTTGGTCATTTTGACTCCCCTTCTCTCCTTTACCCTACTCTCTAGCTCCTCTCCTGGATCACCTTCCAGCTTATTTTCAATATATCCTCATAGTAGCTGTACGTATTTACGGGGTACACTATGGAATTTCAGTATATAGAACAATTATCAACTATCTGGTTGGGGTAATCAGCTTATCCATCACCTCAGACTTCTTTCTTTGTGGGGAAAAATTTCAAAATCCTCTGACTATCTATTACGCAATATTTTTTTGTTAACCACAATCATACCAAGTTAGAGAACATTAAAATTTCTGCCTTCTATCCAGCTGCCCTCCGGTGTACATTAACCATCCTCCCTCCATCCTCTACACACTTCCCAAGCTCTGATGACTGTTACGCTACTATTTTGAGATCACCTTTATAAGATTCCATACATAAATGTCTATTATTCAGTCATAAAAATAAAATTTCACCCTTCGCAGCAACATGGGCTGGACTGGAGAAAATTATTTTTAAGAGAAAGAAAAATGCCATAATTTGCCCTCTGATTGATTTTTAGCATCAGAGACTTGCTTGCTGCTCAGCTGTTTGTCCTGTAACCCACTGCAGTTCCCTGCCCAGCACCGTAAACCAGCTCAGAGGGAAAGGAACTCCGACAACCTTTGCATGATGCCCAGAAATTGATAGTGAGAGAAGAAATAGGCCAAGACACAGAAAAAGAAAACTCATTACCTTATTAGGATTTACAGCAGTGTGTGGGGAAAGGATTGGTTTAAACTGATCATGTTTCCAGTTGAAGAAGTGACTCTACAGGGAGAGAGGAACTGCACTGAGGCCCTGTTGTTCAAAGTACAACAGAGAGAGGCAGAGAGAAAGGTGCACATAGTGGGAACGTGTGGCCAAAGTCACCGTGACCTGGTGGGGTTGGGTTTTCATCTTGAGGGTGAATGACTGTGTAATGATGAATCATTAGTCTTTAGAGATTAATACCTCTTGTAAAATTGACTATGCTTGGCTTTGAAAATAAAATAAATGCAAAGTTATACTTTACAAAATTACAAATAAAAAGACATCTTTTTATAGATGTATAAATAATACATATATAAGTATATAAAATATGTGACTCTAAAATACTTGGTTCTAGTCATGTTTACTAACAGGTTATGTCTACTTTAACTGCATATGTATGTTTGTGTATGTGTGTGTGTGTGTCTATGACATATGTATATGTATCAGATGAGAGAGAGAGAGTTCCAGGAATAGAGTGTATTATATACTCAAGCAAAGTAAACTCTGAGTTGGAGCATATCAAAGCTGACCTCAGACACTCAGCCTCAATAGTTCAACGCTATTGTCTCTGGAGCCCTCTTCAGAGGGGAGGCAAGCACATTGTAAGTATCTCAGGTCATACGAAATCTCCATGTCACTCCAATTTCAAGCTTTCATTAATCTCCAACACATCTTTTCCTTGCTTCTAGAAATCTATCTACAATTTCACCCCATAGGGTCTGCTTACTATCTTCATTGAGATGAGATAATGAAGGCACTTTGTCCAGGATTTCAACTGTAAAATATAAATTACGTTGACTAGAAAAAGAGATTTCATAAATT
The DNA here is from genome assembly GCA_004026905.1 of Hystrix cristata. Lineage (NCBI taxonomy): Eukaryota > Metazoa > Chordata > Mammalia > Rodentia > Hystricidae > Hystrix > Hystrix cristata. The sequence continues at coordinate 12,197 of PVJO010030150.1, forward strand.
TTAAGCTTAACCTATATGCAATATTGAGCAACATTCTACAGTAGTTTTGTTTAATCTGCTTGGCTCTGATCCTTTCTAATAATAACCATAAGTTTTGGAAGAAGCCTTGCTATACTTTATCAAACCAAGTTATTAATTACCTAAGGTCAATTTAGGATAAATTTCAAAGTCAGAGGGTCTTTGTGGCAGCATAAAATGAACCTTGTGTCCTGCAGCTGCCGAGCAGACACAGAGCAGAGAAGTTCCAGTTAAATCAGAGGGAGGATCCCATCAGGAGACACAGTGTAGTTTAGGGTTTGGCCATTGCCCAGTCACTGAGGCTACTTGTGCTAAATAAATGCCAAATGAAAGAGTCAAGCATCTTGGAATGTCATCTGACACGGAACATTCTGAGGTTGCTGTTCTGCAAGGGAAGGAAGGGTAGCTAGACTCGTTACACAGTGAGGACAGGGAAGATGACTCGGAGCTCTTGGGTGCAGACCCTGGCACGTCCCCATCCATTCGCTATGGTGCACTGACCAGTGTGGTGTCCATAGCTGAGAAAGTCATGGCCGTCTGGGTAAAACCTCAGGGAAAGATGTGAATCACCAGCCAGGTAAGCCAGGGAGCCCGGCGGAGGCACGGCAAGGTGGGGGAATCGACACGCTCAGCACTGGAGAGTCAAGAGTTGTAGTCTCCAGTCGGTTCCAGGCACAAGGGTCATAGTTGGCCTCAGTAACAATACTCTCAAAAACTTCTCGGGACAAGTCCTACCAGAAGCCCAAAGAATTGTCTCATGGACCTGAGAGTCACACTGGGTAGAATGCAGTAGATGCTACTGTGTGTCATCCATACTCACTACCAGACCAACTCATTCGTTTTCTCAGCTGCCAGGAATGTTGCAAGGATACAATTTCACAGTTGAATCTTTGCCCAGGAATTGCTGGTGAAAGAAAGGAACCAATCCGTGTGATGCGAGCCCCTTCTCCAGGGTTGTCTCCTGTCCAGAAGGGACCGCTAGGCTTCTTTTGCCTCAGCTGGAACATCTCGAAAGGCCATTCCAGCCTCAGACCCCTGTCAGACTTGCTGCAACTATATCACTGTCTACCTTCTCCACGTCTATCTCCTTCACCTCACTTCTTCACAGGTGCAGTTTCTCGGCAGACCCCACCCACCCACCCCAGTGAACCTCCATTCAGCACACCTCAGCCTCAGAGTCTGTTTCCTGGCCAGGTCAAACTATGATGCTTCCTTGGATTTCAATTCTCTTTTCCCAAACTCTCAAAAAATGTTATAAAAATCTTCTACCTTTGCACACCCATGTTTAGAGCAGCACAGTTCATAATAGCTAAATCTTGGAAACAGCCCAAATGCCCATCAACAGCAGAATGGATAAAGAAAATGTGGTTCTTTTATACAATGGAGTACTACTGTGCCTTAAAGAATGATAAGCTTGAGATATTCCTAGGTAAATGGATGCATTTTGAGACCATATTCTTAAGTGAAATAAATCGGACACACATGTTTAAATACCACATTGTTTCTCTGGTGTGAGAAACTGAAAGTGTAAATGAAGACTAAATGTATTATATTGGGAAAGGGAAGAAAATGTCCAAATGGGAAAGGGAACAAGGGCAGGGGGAACGGAACAGAGGACAAGAGAAATAAGAAATGGAAGGAAAAAATGGAAACAAATCTTGTGTAAATAGGGAGGGAGGAGGGGGTGAGGGAGGGGAATGGGAAAAAAAGAAGCAACAAGATATGTCATGTACAGGTGCAAATCCCCAATGATGAATGTTATCACTATGTACATCTAAAATGTACCATTAAAATAAAATTTTAAAAAAATCTTCTACCTTCTACTCTATTTTGAAACTTTCAGCACCTGTGACACTCATACTCGATTCTTTCTTCTCCCACAGTCTTGACTAACCTCATTCAACTTATTGGTTCATTTACAAGCTCTTTCTCAGTGCACGCTATACTCCAGTTGTACTTTTAATACCCTAGTTTAAGATATCCATCTTTACCGACTGTGATTTCTTTTTCTCTTGGCCTTTCAATTCTCTCTTCATGTTACGGCAAGAATGATCTTTCCAATGCACAGTGACTTGTGTAGCAGCCCTTGCCTTCTCCCAGAGCCTCTGCATGTGCCATGCTGCGCCACGGTGGGCTGCAGCCCTGACCTAACTGAGCTCTTCTGACTCACCGTATTCCCGGGGTGCATGCTGCCTCACTTACGTGAAGTTCTCTCTATAACTCAGCATTTGTAAACGCGAAGCCTCAGCCCTCTCATCTGCAAAAAAGACTAACTTGCCATTGAACAGGGCTGTCTAAAGATGAAACAAAATAAGGTATACATTTATCGGACATATGTTATTTTTCACGATGTCCCCAGCATTTTAAATTTAGCCTGTTAATCTTTACCCTAAGCTCTTTCAGAGATCAAGTGGTAAAAGCAATCTCAAAAGATTGATTTACGTCAGTTAAAAAGCTTGTATAAGTACTATGGATCATTCTACTGAAATTATTATTATTAAAATTATTATTATTAAAATTATTATTATTAAATTTCCTAGAATTTTGTTGTTTTCTGTTATATGTAGATACTAATCTGCTTTACTTTTCTGACTATGTTACACAATCCCCTTTACAACATAAAGATATAATCCATTAATGGAATTTACACACTTTCAGGGGCCCTGACATGAAGAAGAAGAAGGATTCCAAATAAATGAACAACTAAAAGGACATTAATTAGCATCTAATTAGTAATAGCAGAATACAGAATACAGTGCTCATTAATTTAAAAATAAATGTAACCTTTTGTAAGTATATAAGGTAGAAGAATAGCCAAGTTCCCCTTGAGGTAAGATTAATGTCTTCTTATGACAAAACTTTCAAAAAATAACTGTCTTGCTAGAGAGACAAAGTTTTATTTCATAAGGAATATCAATACCAGGACATAATCAACTTGTTATAGCAAAAGTAAGGGCATTTATAGTATTACCATATGCCTGTGAAATGTAGATGTGCGGTGTAATTGTGGAGATTAAAAAAAAATACTTAAGTCAGCAGCAATGATGCTGTTTATATGGTCCAAAATTATTTAAAAATTCCCGTTAAGACATTATCATTCCTTTTAAAAATCAAAATAATAAATTTAAAATTTAGAAACTTAGGTGTGTGACAATTAAAAACATATTTTAAAAAATGAATAAGCATTTAAACTCGACATTTAGCAGCAGATGAACGTGCCCTTGGAAGGTGCCTTACACTTTTCATTTGGGCACAACATAATTTTTTTTTCTTGCCGGTAACGTTGCACTTTTAGCTGAAAAAGGGCAACAGAATTGGTGACAGTGACGAGGGTAGAGGAATCTGATCGAGCACCATTGTCCTCTCTTTAGCTGGGGGCATCGACTTGACACTTGAGAAGCTCTGGGGCTCATCTCTGCACTCTCCCTTTCTGCTGGATCATGTCAGGGCAGTTACTTGGCGGTTCTAAGCCTCCGCATCTGTTAGATAGATAACCCACGCTCGTGGGGCTGTCAGGAGGGGATGATAAGCATGCAGATAAAAAGAAAAATCAGATTCAAGCTTTGTGACCTTCAAGGACCCGCAGTCTTGAAGCTTATCCTCGACTTTCACAGTCCTGGAATATTAATTGTGCCTGACA
>PVJO010030151.1:0-15850 GCA_004026905.1 Hystrix cristata
AACCATGATAAATGTGATCATTATGTATACATTGTACCAATACATGTTCTTGGTTAAAAAAACAAAAACAAAAACAAAAACAAAGAAAACTGTCAACTTTATCATGCAGTTTTTAAGTATTGTTAACTTTTAATCATAATATTCAAGTTACGAGATAGCAAAGAGAACAGTAAAAGTTCATTTAGAAATTTATATCTTCTTCTAGGGAAAGGATTCAAGCATTTTCAGTTGTACAGAAGGATAAGTTGTATCATGTTATGTGGAAGTGTGCTACTGTTATTGTCTTTATTCAAAGATTAAGTGTGATTTAACGTGGTAAGTATGGTGGCAAGTTGACAACAGTTGGACTTTTCATGGTTAATTTTATGTGTCAGTTTGCTTTATCCATCAGCCAAACATTCTGACTCTTTATGTGATGGTTTTCTTTAGATGAAATTTAATTTTGGATGAATTTAAATGTGTTAGGTTAACAGATTTTTGGAAAGCAAACACCCTCCATAATGTGAGTATATTTCTCACCCAATCACCTAAGGCCCTAATGGAACAAAGATCCCCTGGAAGGCACTCTGTAGGAAAGTGTGCTTGGTTGCAAACTGTAGCTCTTTCTGGATCTTTAGCCTCCCAAGCCACCTAATAAATTTGGGATTTACCAAGCTTCCAAGATTGTGTAAGCAGTTCTTTAACAACAATCCTTAGATAGGCATTGATAGATGGACTATATTATAGATATAGATATAATGTTGGCCTTTATAGCCACAGGTTCCATTAATGGTCAGGCAGGAGTTAACTAAGAAATGGCTGGAGGAAGAAGGTAGGTCCCACTTTTGAGTGCACTTTCTGGATGGGTCCACATTCTGAGTTAAATGTTAACCCAGATCCAGAATATTAGGGACTAAATATAGTGGGAAAAAATAACCAGGTAACCCAGCTTATACATAATAAGTCTCAGGCCATGTGCCTGGTACTTTTTAGCAACCCTTGACTCACCCTCACCCTAATTAACATGCTCCTCACCAGCAAGGGCAAACCCTCAGACCAACCCCTCAATCTCGCCCCAAACCCTAATGTTTAAAACTCTCAGCACCAAGTCTCCTCAGGATCATGATCTCTTTTCACTGGTTGGCTCTCTCTCTGTGGAATGTGCTTTTACTTTCAATAAATATCAGAACTTGCTGCTCCCTTTGGGTGTCCTGCTTGTTGTGGCTCACATCTAGGTGTCCTCCCAAAGCTTCGTGCACTCATAGGTGGGGTTTTTGGGAATGACTGAATCATGGGTATGTGATACTGGATCAGTCCACTGACGGGTTTAGCACTGATGGGTTTAGCACAATTCTGGGTGTGGGTGACGGATTTACTGGAGAAGGATGACCCACCCCGGGTGTGGGTAGTGCTAATCGATAGACTTGCAGCCTGGATGGAATAAAAAGGGAAAGGAGGGAGCAAGGCTTGCTGTTTCCTGCCTGCCATGCCAGTTGACTATGGACTGAAAATTCTACAAACTGTGAGCTAAAATAAACTTTTCCTCCTTTAACTTGTGGGTGTTTGGTATTTTGTGTTCACAACGAGGAAGTAATCCAGATACTGTTCAAGTCTTTGTTCAGGATATCAAAAACCTGGACAAGACCTCTGGTCTGTTAACATTTTCTTTCTTTCTTTTTAATTAATTAATTTATTTTTTGTGCTTGGGATTGAACTCCAGGCCTTGTGCTTGCAAGGCAAGCACTCTAACCACTGAGCTAAATCCCCAGTCCAACATCTTTTTGGTCAGTGTATTGGTAAGTGCTTATTGGAGAAACCGTTTTAATGTAAGATATACAAATATATAAAGATTTCCAAGATAGGCTTACAATGGCCACCTGCCGGTGTGGGAGAGTGTAAAAAGGCTATGGGTGTTGAGGAGATCTGAACAATCCAGCAGAAGGCCTGGAGCTCACTGTAGTGTCCCGTGCGAGTCCATATCAGGAGGCTCAGGGATCTCAGATGGAAGGCTGAAGAGCCTGAGCTGGAAGCCAGGAGATGACATCCAAGGCGAAGGAAAAGACTGGCGCTCCTCTGAAGAAACAGAAACGAGCCTTCCTTCTTTGTTTCCCTTTTTTGCCATCCAGGCTATAAGCCTATTGGTTGGTGCCACTCACACCCAGAGTGTGTCTTGTGTTCAGTAAATCCCTTCAGCCACACCCAGAACTGTGCTGATCGAAATTAGTTGGGCCTTTCTTATTCAAGTTGACACAGTCAATTAACTACCACAGTGAGACAGCCATGATGTAAGACTTCTTTCAGAGAAACCTTTTCTCTTCCTTTCCCTCTCTTCATTCTCATTTGCTTGCTCTGTGTGTTTCTGTTTGCTCATTGCAGACGCAGGCTAAACAGTTAATATTCATTGGGGTGTCCACCACTTGATGATTCTGATGACAAGAAATCCAGTCATAGAATGGAACATTTTAGGCTCTGCCAGATCCAAGACAACTCCATGCACTGTGCAGATCTATGTTTCATGTGTGCGTGACCTAAAGTTTAACTGCTTACCAGTCCAATTATTTAAATACAGGATGACCACACATTGCATTGTTTGTTAATTTTTGTAATGTCTTATGAAAAATTAACCTTACACAAAATTATGGACCTTACATAAAATTAACCTTTTCAATCAACCAGTTGATTGAAATGTAAAAATGACAATTAAAAAATTTATTCAATATAAGAATCAGCTGGTTGACAATGAATAGATAAAGAAGATGTGATTTTTTATACAATGGAGTACTACTCTGCCATAAAGAAGGATAAGTTTGAAACATTTCTAGGTAAATGGATGCACCTTGGGACCATTCTCTTAAGTGAAATAAACCGGAGACACATGTTTAAATACTGCATTGTTTCTCTGATGTGAGAAACAGAAAGTGTAAATAAGGACCAAAATGTATAATATATATTGGGGAAAGTGAAGAAATTGTTCAAGCGGGAAGGAGAACAAAGGAGGGGGCAGGGCGAAAGGAATGGAGGGATAAGAAAGAAAAGAGAATAAAAGGAAAAAATGGAAACGAAGCTTTTGTAAATAGGGAGGGGAAAAGGGGTTGAAGGGAGGGGAGGGGCATGGAGAAAAAAGTAGAAAAAAAAAGAAGAATCAACTGGTTGAAATGACACCTGCCAAAGCAATGCTTGGAATAGTGGGTACATAAACAAACATGCTGCCCGTGTGCCACTTGGGGTACACTTTTGGTTACTATATCTGCTTTGTTCCTATGCTTTTCTTCTTCCTGATACTTCATTCAACTTTCACTTTTCTTTCAGAGAACTACTGCTTGGTCCCCTGTTTCAGCAGGCATCTACCCTTCACCTGTCCCTTTTGTGCTCACTAGGACCAAAATTTCACTTGGGCTTTTCCCATAGATGTCCTTTACCCTTAGCGATCTTTAATGAAGCCCTTGACCCATTGCTCTATTCCCCAAACCACAGGAAGCGATCCCAATTCATCCTTCACCAAGCTTCCTGATTGTCCTCCTGGATACTGGAAATCTTGTTTTTGTTAATAGGAGAATGGTCTCCATTGTGGGGGAACGTACAGGTCTCAATCCCTCTTCCCTTCTAAACCTAAGCAAATAATACGCTTTCTTCCTTCTAACTATGAACAAAATTGCCAAAGTCCTTCATTATTGGGGTAGAGGTGAAGACTACTACTTTCTCAACTGGTTGCATTTGTCCAGTAGGGGAATTCATTCTGGTCTTCGAGGAATCATAATTAGCCAACAGTTAAGGAGAGACACAAGAAATTAAACATAGTAGTGCCACCCACTTTACTGAAGACCTGTGGTGGAAACTTGAGCCTCTAGGGGAATGCCCCAGAGTCTGAGGTCTAGATCTTAGTCCTCCTAAGGTTGACCCAGGTTGACCCAGACCCAGTCTTGACTCTTCTCTATCGACCCCATGAAGCACTATGAGAAATGCCCTGCTGATCTCGCTGACTGTGTTGGACTTACTATTGTGGTCACCTTGAGCAGAAACAGCCAGCTGTACTGAGCTGGTGCGGTTCTGGGTGTACGGGACCCACCTGAAGGTTACTGCCAACACAGCATGAAGGAGAACAGGAGCAGAAGACTGCAGTCAGCTGTTTCCCAGAAGCTCTGCTGTGGCTGGTTCTCCCAAAGGGAACTCCGCTGTTCTCATCGCAGAAGGAGCTCGGGGCCTTGCTGCCGTCAAGTGTGGCTGCTGTTTGCTTCAGGGGATTTCTTCAGCCTTTTAGTGCAGACACGGATGTACATGGGACATTGCAGTGGGCTCCCAGGCCTTGACTGGATCTTTTGGGTCTCCAGGGCATAGGTAGATGTTCTGCACCCTTCCTGCGTTTGGTTTGTGTGCATAAATGTTGTAACTTGGACTTTTCCTGTATTAAATCTGCTCTCCTGCTAATCATTGACTCTAGAAAGTAACTACTACACTGACCATTGAAAAAGATGAAATAACAGACATCACTAGAATTTAGAAGATTATTAGTAACTACCTGTTAATAATAATTTGGAGAATTTTGAAGAAATGGATAGATGCCTAAATACATAGGAATTACAAAATTGAACCAAGAAAACATAAAAATCCTGCATAATTCAGTAACAGGCAATGAAATCGAGGCTGTAATAAAAAACCTAGCAACTAAGAAAAGCCCATGACCTGATGGATTCACCTTGGAAGTGTAAATGCCCTACTTGTCATACTCCTTAATGAAACTGAAAGGGAGAGAGTACTGACAGACTCACTCCTGGAAGCTAGCATGACCTTGATTTCACAATCTTACAAGGACTCAACTAAGAAAAGAAAAAAACCAGGCATGGTGGCCTATGCCTGTAATCCCAGCACTTGGGAGGCTGAGGCAGGAGAATCGCCATGAGTTCGAGGACAGCCTCAACTTCATAGTGACTTCAAAGCCAACCTAAACTCAGGGTCTCAATATATATATATATATATGTCAATCTCTTTAAGAACATAGATGCAAAGTCCTTAAGAAGATACTGGCAAACAGATGGCAACAAATCATTAAAAAGATCATACATCATGACTAAGTAGGCTTCATCCCAGAGATGCTAGTATGGTTCAGCATATGCAAATCAATAAATGAAAAGCATCTCATAAATAGAAGCAAGGACAAAATTCACACGATCATCTCAATAGATGTAGATAAAGCAAAAAATTCAATATCCATTTGTGATAAACAATGAAGAAAATAGGTGTGAGAGGACCTTATCTCAATCTGATAAAAGCCATTTATACCAACATTAAATCTACCCATATTAAATGGGGCAAAACTAAAATCTTTTCTTTTAAAATTAGGAGCAAGACAACGTTGTCCCCTCTCACCACTCCTCTTTAATATATTACTCACAACTGTAGCTAGACATATTAGGTAGAGAAAGAAATAAAAGGAAAAAGTGTAGGAAGGGAAGAAGTCAAACTATCCTTATTCACAGACAAAAAGATCCTTTATATAGAAGACCCAAAAATTCCACCAACAGACTGCTACAACTAATAAATTCAGCAAGGTAGTGGAATCCAAAATCAATACTTGTTCCTGTGCATCAATAATAAACTTACTGAGAAAGAAATTAGGAGAGCAATACCATTCACAACACCTTCAAGAAAAATTAAATACTTAGGAATTAGTCTATAGAAGACAACAGTGAGATACAATTAGATATTTGAATGGTGAGAATCCGAATCACTGAAAATTCCAAATGCTGTTAAGGATGGCGTGCAGTGGAAACTCTCATTCATTATTGGTGGCAATGCAGAGTTCCAATTTGCAAGATAGTTTGGCAGTTTCTTACAAAACCAAACATGTACTTACCATATAATCCAGTTTATCATGCTTCTTGGTTATTTACCCAAAAGAATTTTATGTCCACAGAAAAATCTAAGCATGTGTATAGCAGCTTTATTCATAATTATCAAAACTTGGAAGCAATCAAAATGTCCTTCAGTAGGTGACGGATAATCTGGTATATTGTATCTAGACACTGAAATATTATTTAGCACTAAAATATTATTTAGCACTAAAAGAAATGAGCTATCAAGCCATGAGCAGTCATAGGGAAATTTAAATGCATATTGCCAACGGAAAGCAAGCAATCTGAAAAGCTACATACTGTAGGAATCCAACTATATGACATCCTAGAAAATTCAAAATCACCGAGACTGCACAAAGATCAGTGTTTGTTGCGTGTTATGGGGGAAGAAGAAAGGTAAGTGGGAGGGAATGATGAACTACACCAAGTTGTAAGAACACCAGAAGTAAACCCCATGGTAAACTGTGAAGTTTAGGTGATAATGATGCTGATATATATTTGTCAGTTGTGATACATGTACCACTCTGCTGGGGGATTTAGTTGGGTGGGGATGCTGTGACTTTTGGGGGCTGGGAGCATGTGGGAAGTCTGTTTTCCACTCAGTGTTGCTGTGAACCTAAAATTATTCTAAAAACATAACAGTGATCAACCTTGGATACAAGTATTATTGCTCATTGTTATGGCTTGTATGTAGATGTCCCCCCAAAGCCTCATGTGCTCACAGATGGGGCTTTTTAGAGGTGGTGGGATCTTGGGTATGTGACTATGGATTAAGAGCGTGAGATAATGAAATTAGTGCACTGACTGGTTTAGCATAGTTCTGGGTGTGGGTGGCACCAGCCAATAGGCTTACAGCCTGGATGGAGTAAAAGGAGAGATGGAATGTTGCCCTCCGCCATGCTGCCCCTCCTTGGAGCCAGCTGACTGTGAACTGAAACCTCTACAAACTAGGAGCTAAAAAAACCCTCCCCAAAAAACCTTCCCTCTGTTATCTTGTGAGTGTCAAGTATTTTGTCCCAGCAATGAGAAAAGTAACTAAATCAGTGATGTTTTTCCTTTGTACTTTTCAGTTTTCAACTTGTAGCTTATATTTTGATTTCTGCTTTTTTAAAAAAAATTGCTGTTTATTTTTATATCTCTAAAAGTAGGAAAATATGGGAAATATACATATGCTATGATTCAAAATAGTTAATTGTTAAAAATCTGTTAATAAAAAAATTGCTCATTTTTGGTTTTCATCATTTATTTATTTATTTATTTATTTATTTATTGGAACGCTGGGGATCATCTTTTAGAGAACAGCTACAGAAATTCACTAAACAGTGGTTAACAATATGAGGAAATCCTAAGTAGATGTTATGGTTTGAGTCTTAAATGCCCCAAAGGACTATATGCTAAAGGCTTGATCACCTGCCTGTGACTCTATTGGGAGGTGATGAAATCTTTGGCAAGTAACGTGTAGTTGGAGGACTCTAGGTCATTGGGAGCATGTCCTTCAAGGATGTAGCAAGATCTGTACCCCTTCTCTCTCTTGCTTCACAGCTGCCATGAACCGCACATCTTTGCTTTACTGTATACACCCACCATGATATTCTGCCTCACCCCAGGCCCAAGAACAATGCAACCAAGTGACCATGGACTAAAACCATGAGACAAAATAATCTTTTCTCCTTAGAAGTTGATTTATCTAGGGTATTTTGTCACAGTGACTGAAACTTGACTAACAGTGGACAAATACTTAGCCTTGCTGGGCATGGCAGCCCATGCCTGTAATCTCAGCCCTCTGGGAAGTAGAGGTAGGAGGATTGCAAGTTTGAAGTGATCCCTGGCAACATACCAAAGTACTGTCTTTAAAAAGATAGTCCTCGAATAATCATTTCTAGTTTATTACTTAATAAGATAATGGAAAGGACAGCTGAAATAACCTAATATAATCTCTTCTTTCTTGCTTCTGTTCTCCAGTGAATACATCTAAGGCTTAGATGGCACTTGGTTGGGCTCTGCTGCCTGGGACATAAAATGAGGAACATGAAAGCACAGGCAACAAAAGCAAATATAGACAAATAGGATGACACCAAACTAAAAAGCTTCTATACAGCAGAGGTGACAACAGAGTGGCAGAAAATTTTTGCAAATCATATATCCTACAAAGGGTTAACACCCGGAATATATAAGGAACGTAACAGCACAAAAACAAATAACCCTACTTTAAAAATGGGTAACTAGCTGTCTTGGTGCACACCTGTAATCTTAGCACTTTGGTGGTAAGGCTGGAGAATCACACGTTTGAGCCCAGCCTGGACAACTCAGCAGTTTGGCGGGACCCTGTCTCAAAATAAAGAATAAAACATGGGCTGGGGATGCAGCCAGTGTGAAGGCCTGTGGTCAGTCCCCAATACTAGGGGCAGGGGGGAAAAGGCAAAGGAGTTCAATAAACATTGTCCTAAATAGATGACAAATTGACACTGACACATGCAAAGACGCAAACATCTCTAATCATTGAGGAAATACACATCAAAAACATATGAAATCTTGCCTCATACTTATTAGAGTAGCTTCTTTCAAAAAAAGATGAAAAAGACAAAAACATAAAAAAGTGCTGGCAAAGCCATGAAGACAACTTACACATTATCAGTGACAATGTAAGTAAGCACAACCAATATGGAGAATAGTATGAGAGTTTCTTGAAAGTCTAAAAATAGGGGCTGGGGATTTAGCTCAAGTGGTAGAGTGCTTGTCTAGCAAGTGCAAGGCCCCGAGTTCGATCCCCAGCACCCCCCTATATCTAAAAACAGACTACCATATAATTCAGCAATCCCAAAACTGGATCTATATCCAGAGGAAATGAAATCAGATGTTGAAGCATTATCAGCACCCCTATGGTCATTGTAGTACTATACACAATAGCAAAGATCTGAAATCAATCTAAGTGCTCACTGATAGATGAAAGGGAAGAAAATGGGATTTACATACACATAACAAAGTATTATTCAGCCTTGAAAGAGAAGTAAATCTTGTTATTTATGACAACTTGCAAGAACCTGGAGGACTTTATGGTAAGTGAAATAAGCCAGGAAAAGAAAGACAAAATAAATACTCTACTGCATGACTTCATTCACATGAAAAAGTCAATCTCATAAAGGCAGAGTAAATAGTGCTTTCCAGGGGCTAGGGGAATGGTTGGAGGAGAGATTGGTTAACAAACACAAAAGTTTAGTCATATATGAGGAATAATTCAAGAGATGTGTTTTTTCTTTCTTCCTCTGTTTGTTCTTTCCTTTTTCTCCCCCTAGTCCCGTTTCTCTTTCTCTCTCAACAGACTTACTCTTTAACCTAGGCTGCTCCCAAACATGTGATCCTCCTGAGCTCCTGAATTGCCTAGCTAACAGGCATGTGCCACTGTACACAGCTCAAGAAATCTGTTTTATGACATGGTGACCACAATTAATAAGTGCATGTTATTCTTGAAAATTGCTAAGAGAGTAGGTTTTAAGTATACTCATCACAAAAACAGGTAAGTATGTGAGGTTGTACACATGTTATTTAGCTCAATTTAGCCGTCCACAAGGTATACACATCGGTATTTCAGAACATCATATTGTACATCATAAATATACACAATTTTTTTTTTTTGGTGCTAGGGATCAAACTCAGGGACTTGCACTTGCTAAGCAAGTGCTCTAACCACTGAGCCAAATCTCCAGCCTCTACAACTTTTTGTCAATAAAAATGAATTTAATTTACAAAAATGAGGAACATGATGGGTCTCCATACTCCACTGTGAATCTGGTAAGAAGGACTGAAGAACAATCTTTGTGAAGAATACAGTGGAAAATATTTTTCCATTACTCAATAATAAAGCCACAGGAAACGTGAAGAAGGGAATATTCATAATGAGGGAGAAGAGGAAGAAATGACTAGGTGCAGGCACTGAGATCCCAAGAGCTAAGGTGATTATAAGGAGAGAAAAGTGGACTTTCCTTCACGGGCACAGGATACACAATTCTCTCATTTTATTGCAGAAGGTTCCAAAAGGTCTACTCACTGCTGTGGTTTGAATGTCCTTCCATAACTCCTGTTTGAATTTGAGTGCTACTGTGACAATATTAAGAGGTGGGTCCTTTAAGAGTTGTTTAGGCTGTGAGGGAGACCTCATGAATCATGTCATATGGGCTCCTCATCTTATGTGTGGGTTCACTCGCTCTTTCTGGGCCTCTGTCTTTGTGCTTTTCTGTTGTGATTCCTTCCACAGTGTTATGTGCTATATTTACTATATACTAGCACCTTGATATCGGGCTTCCCAGCCTCTGGAACTGTGAGTCAATAAATTTCTCTTCCTTATAAATTACCCAGTCTCCAGTATTCTGTTGTGACAACACTTAACTATCTGACACAGTCACAAAGTTAACGAGTGGTGGGTCAGCGCTGCCTTCAGTCTTGCATATTCTTCAATCCTTCTGCTAGTTTCCGGAGGCGTTGCTCATCAGCTGTGGGGTTTGTCTGTTTTCTATGACAGAACACTGGAGATTTCTTTTGGCTCACAGTTCTGGAGCTCGGGGTAGCCAAGATTGGATGGCTGTATCTGTTTGGCTTCTTGCAAGAGCTGCCTGCAGCTTCAACTCATGGTGGAAAGCAGAAGGGCAAGTAAATTCATGTGGAAAAGACAAAGCATGAGGGGCAGTCTTGCTTTATTACCAGTCTGCTGGTAATTAATCTAACTAGTCCTGTGAGAATGAGGACTCTCTTCAGAGAGGTATTCATCCCTTAATGAGGGCCTGGCCCCCAAGACCCAAACGCCTCCCTCCAACACCCACACCGCCCTGTGAGGAAATTAAGGTTCTAGCACATGAACCTTTGGGGGACACATTCAAACCACAGCAGCTGCACTAAAGTTTCATCATCTAGAAAGCATGCTGTCTGGAGGGTAATTTAAATACTTAAAAAATTACAACTTAAGCATTTGTTTAAAAACTGTTCAAGCTATAGTTTAACTAGAGTATTCTCAGTTTCCAATATCATCTTATGATTTTTTCTTCTGATTTAGAATTTAAATTTATCCTTCATTTGCTTCCTCTAGAAGAGTGTTTTTCAACTCATAGTTCGTAAGCCATTAAATCAATTTGGTGGGCTCAGTCATCATTAAGACAAAAAGAAAAAAGAAACAGTATAGACTACAATCAAATAGGTTAGAATAGAGAATACTAAAATACATCTAAAGTAGTGAAACTAATAACTCTTTTGTGAATCTTGTGTTTTAGTTACATGGTTATGTATCTAGGTGGGTTCACACTGGGTCCCAATGTACAGTGTAAATATATCCTTCTAGTGTATCTTTGTGATTGTCATGGTCAAAAAGGTTTATACAGTAGTCTTCTAGCATATATTATTTATTGCTGTTTTAAGTGATCTAGGTGTTATATTTGAGTTTAATGTTATGAACGAGGAGTAAACTATTCTATAGAGGTAATAATGAGATGTCTAAGTGTGTGAACTCTAGAGCCAAGACTACTAGGGCCATAATCTCCTTGTTTTGGTACATTTTGTTCTGCAATAACATAATATCTGAGGGGCTGGGGATTTAGCTCAGTGGTTATTAGAGTGCTTGCCTAGCAAGTGCAAGGCCCTGAGTTCCATCCCCAGCACCAAAAGCAAAACAAAACAAAACAAAAACAAAAACAAACAACAACAAAAAACGGTATCTGAGACTGGAAGGACTTGTAAAAGAAAAAAAGGTTTATTTGGCTGATGATTCTAGTGGCTGCATTACAACATGGCAAAGAGAAAAGGGAACCAGTCTTGTGCAGAAGGGCCAAACCTGCAGGGTGGCCTTCCTTTGTCAACTCTTATCGAGAGAGCTAGTCTATCCCTAGAGACTAGCATTAATCTGTTCATTAGGGTGAAGGAGCTCCTGTGATTTAATTACCTTCCACTGGGCTGCATGTCTGAAAGGCTCCACCATCTCAATACCACTCCACTGGGGACCAAATTTATAGTATGTGGAAATCTGGGGGACAAATCATACCAAACTACAGGAAACCATCAATTGTTTGCTTGCTATGTGATGTTAGGCAAGCCTCCTAAATTTTCTTTGCTTCAGTTTCTCCAGCTGTACAAAGGGGACCAATAATACTATTTTATAGTGTTGTTAAGAGGATAATGAGTTATTAATTACAAAGAATATAGAATAATACTTGGCACATGGTAGGCATTCTATATACAATTTGTTAAACAAAATTGCACAGTTGACTCATTTATCAGGATTTCACTCTTTCTGTACAATGGTCAAACACAGTATGATTTCTATGACTTTAATACCAAATACCATTCAATGGAAACAAATCAAAAGTCAAACATGCCAAAACTAACAATTATTCAAAATTATTATAGTCGTTTGAGAAGCATCTACTCAGGAGTATCATTTTTATGTAACAGTTAAGAATTTTTTCAGTCTCCTAGAAAATTTTTTTACAGTACTCCAGATATTAAAGTGCTAAAGTATATTTCTTTGCTTTCAATTGTAAAATTTAAATGCTATTCTACCTTAGCTCTCCAGTTTTCAGCCCCCAAATTCTTTGATCTGAACTTCTAGTCTCTTAGTATCCATACCGAGATTACATCAAGCTACATTAAAAAAAGAATGACTTCGATTTGAAAGCCTTTTCCTCCAAGTAGACTTGGTGTGTATTGAATTATTATTTGGATTATGCACTACCATAGTACCGTACTGGTGGTAGATGGTCAATGTTGTCCTCACAAACTACTACAGAGTTTTTCTAATGTTTCATTGGATCAATTACAAATAACAAAAACTAACACTTATTGAGGTCAACTAAATGTGAGGTCCAAGTCTTCTGTATATTCTTGTTTAGCCTCCCTAAGAACTTAATGAGAGAGAATGACTGCCTACATTTTACACAGGATGAAATGAGGCCTAGAGAATTTAACACAGGCCTACAATCACTTTGCTAGTTGTGGGTAATGCCAGAATTCAGTCATGAATTTTGAATCTATAGCACATCTTAATGGTGAGTTCCCAGCTTTCAAAAATGCAATCTACAATTTTACATCATGTCTATAGAATTTGTTTTGCGCTTAAAACTCTGTATTCCTTTTTTTTTTTTGAACAAATGGGGAAAGATCCTCAGAGACAAAGGAACTTTTGAGGTTATGAGTGTTCAAAATATATTTTAAATACTTCTGCTCAAGTCTTTGTCTCCTGTCTATAAGGCTCAGTATGCTTTCGTGATTGGTATAGAATAACTCCATACACACATTTTTAGTTATAGATTTATTTAAATATGATTCACAGCTCATACAATTCACTCATTTTTAAAAGCGTACTTTCACATAAATGGAATCATGCAATGTGTTTTTTTTTGGGGGGGAGCTGGTTTATTTCATTTAGTATGTCTTCAGAATTTGTCCGTGTTGCAGGATTTATCAGAATGCCATTCCTTTTCAAGGCTGAATAGTAGTCCATCATATGGATATACCACATTTGTTTATCTATTCTTCAGTTGACAGATGTTTGGGTTGTTTCTATCCTTTGGAAAGTATGAATCATGCTGTTAGGACATCCAGATGTTTACTTTAAACATTACTTTCATATAAAGTTGAGTACAATTTTTACTTAAATTATGATATAAAAATGCTTTCCTCTCCAATTCTAATTTCTAACTAAAAGTCTCACTAACATGCCTGCAAACTGCTAAAAGATTTGACAAAAGGATCTGGATAAATGAAAAAGTTAAAAAAAATTACTATAATAGCGTTAACTATAAAATAGCAATAATGCCAGGGAATTGGTAGCAGTATAAGACATCCTCCAACTGAACAGTGCATATCAACTATCTATCTTTAAAGTGTATGACATAGCTTGTTTGGGAGAGACTCGACTGTTCTAACTCTAAACTCAGTGAGCTGAGTTAGAACATGATAGTAGGACACGAACGGTGTAAGTTTTCACTGAATTGTTACAGCGTGGCCCACATGAAGCGAGAGAAAACATCTGTTGTAATAATGACGTCAAACGTATCAGTGTAAAACGGTAGTGCGATGTATAAAATGAGGTTGTTTTAGTGCATGGAATCTGAAAAAATTTCCAATTATGAGATAGTTCCCTGAAAAGTAAATCATATTTTTTGAAAAGCTCATTGAAATACATGCTGTAGATCTATCTAAATAAAAGAGCAATATACTCACGGCATATACTAAATGCCGTAGTAAGTGGAAGGACTATATTTAATTGATGAGTGAATGAACCTCAAATTCCACTAGATTATCGTAAGTGGTGTCTGAGTTTACAACTACAGAGTCCTTTATGGATAATTAATTTCATTAAAAGCTTCACGTTCATCGTCTTCCTGTAGAGCGTCAGACTGTACCATCACAGGTCTACTTATTAATAGGCCTAACTCGCTCGTCCATTTGGGTGGGAGGTACCCAACACCGTAAATTGTAATCCCACTAACAACCGCCAGGGCGAGACGTGAGCAGCAACCCGTGCATCTCAAAGTGGAGTCTTGGAAATAGCACGACGTCCGCGCAGGACGTAGGTGTAGACGAGGGACAAAAGAGAAGCCCCTTGTGGAGGTGGCCCAGGTCGCTCCCGTCGGGGCCCGAGCGGGCGGCGAGGCGATGGGGCGGCGGTGGCGTGCGTCCCCCAACCGCCGCCGAGGACCAGGGGACGGCGGGCGCGGCAGGCCCCGGGTACGGGCCGGAGACGCGGCGCCGGCGACGCCGGGCAGCGCGGTCCCCCGGCGGGCGCGGCCCGCCGCTGCTCCATCTTGGCCGCAGGCGGAGCGGCGTCAGGGTCCCCCGGCCCGACGCGACGCCCGCACCGCGGCTCCTCGGGCGAATGTCGGGGCCTGGCCGGGGCAGAACGGGACGGGCCTCGACCGCTGGTCGCGAACGGGCCCCCAGCTCCCCGCAGCTCCGACAAGATGGAGGACGTCGTCTCCTCTCGCCGCAGCATGACGGGAGTGTGGACTGTTCCCCCGGGGCGAGGCGAGCGTGGACGCGCCCCACGGCTCTCAACGGCCCCGGCGCCTCTTCCCCGCGGCCCCGGCCACCCGCTCTGCCTCGCCTCGGCCTGATCCGGCCTCCCCCTCGCGGGGACTCCCGGGGACTGGACAGGGAGAACGCGGGACACAGAGCCCGCGGCAGTCCGCGGGTCGCGTCGGCGGGAGTCCGGCGACGGCAGGCGGCCCCGCCTCAGCGGCTCGGGCCGTCTCGCCCCCAAGAGCCCCACGCCCAGGGGCAGAGCCGCGGCCCGTGTGGCGGGCGACACCACTCGGGCTCCCGACCCGGCGGACGCGGTGGGTGGGGGCGGGGCGGGGCGGAGCGGGCGCACGGAGGGGAGGGGACGCGGCCAGAGCCGAGGGCCGGAGGAGGGGAGAGTGGGACGGGAGGGTCGGGGGTGTGGCCCACGTGTGACGGACAGGCGCTCGGACCACCCCACCGAGGGGGGTCCTGAAGGAAAGCCCACGTAGCCAATGGACGTGGCCGAGGCGGGCCGGGCCGCCTCGGCCAGCAGCCAATGAGCGTGCGAAAGGCGGGGCCTCCGCGGGCTCGGCCGCGCCGCCGCCTCCGCCTCCTCCTCCTCCTCCTCCTCCTCACAGCGCAAAAGCCGGGACTGGACCGAGCGGAGTTGTGCGTGTCGCCGAAGGGGGGTGGGCCGGGGGAGGGGAGGTTCGTTCCGCGGAGCTGCAGCCAGAACCGGGTGAGGCTTACCCCCGCTGTCTTCCCAGTCCAGGGCTGCCGCGAGTGGGGGTGGCCGGGAGCGGCGCAGCCTCCGGAGGAGGAGGCGGAGGCGGAGATGGGTGAGGGCGGCCTCCGGAGCCTCCCCCGGCCCGGGCCGAACACCCCGCGGCGCGGACGCCGTGGCCGCTGCGCGTCGGGGCCTCGGGGCCGCTCGGGGCCGCGCTCATGTCCCGGACGCCCTGGCTTGCGGCCCGAGGGCTGCGGGAGCGCGGGCGCGGCCGGGCGGGCCGGGTGAGGCGGACGCGGGGGCCGGGGCCGGG
>PVJO010030152.1:0-15843 GCA_004026905.1 Hystrix cristata
TCTTAATGATTTTGTATCTCTGTCCAAAAAATTATAGATGATTAGGACCATGTTGTATCTCTGTGCCTGCAAAATTATAGATTTTTTTGGAGAGAGTGGGCTTTCAGTCCCATAAATCCTTACCTGTGCGATACACTCAGTTTAGCTTTGCCTCTTGATCGTTAGAAAGCAAGTGAAATATGTTTTTGGAAAACATAGCTCACAACAACTTAAAAATTTACCATTTAATGAAAGTAATATTTACTGTGAAATCCTGAGACCAGAGACTGTTAAATGCTGGTGACGTTAATGGCATTTTGAGTTGCTATAATAAAATGCAATCTTCTAGTTTAAAGATCACAGCCTTTTAAAATCATCTAATAAATATGGTACACTGATTTCATCACAATATTCTCCTCTGTTCCTCATAATCCCTTTACTCTCAGTAGTTTCTCTTGAAAAACCATCTTAGGTTTTAGTCAAATTCCATGTGTACCTAGTTTTATATGGTTTGCGTAATATTTAGAACTGAAAAGGGGGGAATGGTTATTAAAAAAATCTCCAGAGACCTATATCTGAAACCACCAAGATAGATGTAGTTTCTCAGCCAGCTTTTCTTTTTCTTTAATTTACCCCTTCATTCAACAATAACAGATTTTCGAGAAACTATAGACTTGTACACACAGCTTAGCAAGACAAATTCTCACTGTGCAGTACCTAATTGCAGAGAAAGGCCAGAATATCAATTATTAAAGGTCTTCATACTTTCTTTGCCTTAAAGTCTCAGTGATATTTTTAATGCTTTTGTTTGAGAATTCCTAGTCCTCTAAATTAAAGGTTGAATTTTGAGGGTAAGCAGTTTAAACTTTAAGCCAGTTTGTAAGGCAAATATACTGGTTTGCTTAGTTTTCCTAGCCTATAAACACATATATCTAACATTGCTTTGCTGCATTGGCTGAGGTTTAAAATAAAACATAAAAACACCATTGATGGTTTAAGGGAGTGTAAATGTGCAGCCCGTGGTAAATGCCGACAGGGAGGTGACTGGAAAGCCAACATTCATTATGCACTTCTGTGCTGTGCACATTTATAATAAATTTTCTCAATCAATTCTCACAACATTCCATGAGGCCAGACTGTAACTCCTCGGACACCCTGTGCCCACACCCAGGCCAGGCCTCCCAGGCAGTCATAAGGGCTGGGCTAGGGGGTGATCTGCAGGGATGTGGATGTTCCAACCTTTATAGCGGGTTGCAGGACAGTGAACACTTGCCATTTCCCAGTCCAGGGCCCAGAATTTCCGTATTTTCTTTCAAAGCAGTGGTCTGGGTAGATTGGGTGGCAGAATGGAGATGTGAAACTAGCTAATTTATTACTTATTCTGACTCCACTAAGCCAGCCTCAAGTAGCAGCAGGTCATCAGTACCAGGTGCTTTCCCATGCCCAAGCACAAGATAAGCCTTTCCTACAGAAATAATATTCTCCCTGTTGATGCACATTTTTACCCGTGACTTGATCCCCTTCCAAACTTCCTCCAGATAATTTTTAAGGTAAAGGTAACTCGATCACAAGGAATTATTTTCTTTGTCATGTCATTATGTTGAAGCAAAGATCCTACTGTTGGAGCACTGGAGTAGAGTCTACTTGTGCACTTTCTGACCCAGATCTTTGTTTCTACCTAGAAAGAGTCTCACTTTGCTTCTTGCTCTTGTAGTTAAAAGGCAGCTGTGCCTGCTTTCACCCCTTGTTTTATCTCTGCCTCTCCCAGCTACTCTACATAGTTCCTCCTTTATTAGAGCAACTGCTGCTAATTTATACCAGCTTGTCCTAATTACCCACCTGTAAGACCATGCTTCCTCCCAGCCCCCCCCAGTCATTTCCATGTTTCAAGTGAAGACAATGAAGTTCAGAGCCGTTAGTTTGACTACTAGTAACAGTAGGGCAAAAATTTGAATTCAGAACTATTTTATTCCAAGGCCCATATGGTTTCTTCATCCTCTGTGGCACTGTTATGATAGCTTCAATTATAGTTGAATTAGAAAATTAAATTTTAAGGGGATGGACATTTTAAATTAGTTAATATGAATCATCCCCTATGGCCAATTATCCTGCCCTTGAACATTATCAACAGCTATAAATTGAGTTTGTTCACACATTATACTATTTACACTACTTTTCACCTAAAATTGATCTTTTCTATCCAGATTTTTTTTAGTAAGAATCAATCATTTCATATAGCTTTGCATTGTTTTTGAGAAAATTATGCTACTGTACTTTGACACAATGATCTTGCCAAATAATATTCTACAGGGAAGAAAAAAGTCAAGTGATAAATAACATAGAAGGTTAACTACACTTTTCTCAAAATGACTTGTGCCCGTGGTTCGGTTTGTGTGCTCTTATTGGTGATGGGATATGTGAACGTAACTCTCACGGATGTCCCCACGCTAGGGGCCAAGTGGCCACACACGACGCTTAGCACTGGAAGTTGAAACTATTCCTAAGGCTACGTATATTTTGAACTTTTTCTTGCAGTTTGTTTTCTGAAAAGTTCTTACTTGAATGGATGGGGTTCTACTTTATTTGAGGGATTTTAGGATAATTTAATATCATGAATGATAATTATTTTATTGTAAAGTAGAACTTTCATTTCTGTTAGATCAAAGTTATTGCTGAAGTGCTTTTTCACAAATGGCTGATGGTCATACTGTGTATCAGTTTTTGCCAATAACCTCCACTGAGGGCTTCCTTTATTTTTATGTTATGTATTTATTCATGTCAATCTTCTAGCCAATCTGTGGAAGGACTTAGCGATACTTATTTATTGACTCAAATGATTTGTGCACTATGATGGGAGACAAACTGTACTTGATTCTGGGATAAAATAGCATGCAAGACAAAGTCCCTGCTCTTTTTGGGTAGTAAGCAACTACCTCATCTGCTACTTTGCATCCTGGGGAGATAAAGGAGAACTTGAAAAGCAAAAAAAATCATGAAAATAACGCCTAAGTTTGGGGCTTGAGACTGTCTGGCTCTGATTGCTTTGTGCCTCAAAAGTATGTGCTTTATATCAAAAAGTCCTGAATCTTGGCCACTGCACTTTTGCTGTATCGCCAAAATAACATTTTGCCTTCCGCGTTGGAGTGGCAAATTTGGCTCAGATTGCAGAGCAGACAAAGTTGGCATAAATCATGTATTTATTCATTCATTCTAACAAACATGGATTAGCTCCGTTAGATCATTTTGAAGGGCCAGAGCTGTAAGGATTAGAGCAAGAGTTGTGCTTCTGAGAAGGTGGTAGGTCAACCACCTTGTTTAAGTAAGTGGAGAACATTACAAAAGTCATTTTCAAAACCATCTGAGTGCTGTGAAAGCAAGAAAGATAAAATGAACTGAAATTCTAGAGCAAGAACAAGTCTGAGGTGATGTGATTGTCAGCTATTTTCCAGTCAGGGCATTTGTCAGTTCCAGGGAATGCGCAGATGCCTGACTTGACCCAGGTAAAGGGCCTCTGCGGGAAGAAGAAAAACCAGCAAACCTTTTTGTAAATCCTGTGGAGCTTGGAAACTTGAGAAACTTCAAAGGCGTGACTGGTTCTTCTCATTGTACTGAACTCTCCCACAAGCTCCCAGAGCTCAGAAAATGCAAACTTATCAGGGAAACGCCGTGCCCAAATACATGTCCAGTTTTTTAAATTCTGAAAACATTTATCAAATCTTGAAAATAGGGCAAGAAGCCACAAAATTAGTCAAGAACTTCTGAAATGTATCCCCTGTAATCTTTCAGTACTGAAGAGACAAAGGACGCCATGCTTGCAATGAAAAGTAGATTGAGTCTTACTAAAACTTGATGCTAGTTTAACCCCAGTTGTACTGAGGGGTTGAGAGCCTAAATGTGCCTAATAGAAGAGTATTAGTCTTCTTGGGTTATGATAACGAAAAACCATAGACTGAGTGGTTTAAATGGTAGACATTTCCCACACTTCTGGATCCTCAGAAATCCAAGGTCAAAATTTTGGCAGCTTGGTTTCTGGTTAGGGACGCCCTCCTGGCTTGCAGATAGCTGCCTTCTTGATATGCTCTCATGGTCCTTTCTTTGGTGTGTGTTCTCAGAGTGGAAAGAAGAGGGAGGAGCGGAGGGAGGAGTGCAAGGAAGAAAGGGAGGTAGAAAATTTTCTTCTTAAATGCAACTGATTCTGTGAGATTGGGATTCTACACTTGTGGGCTCATTTAACCTGAATCACTTTGTTAGAGGGAGGCCTCCTCTCCAAATACAGCCACACTGGGGTTTAGAGCTTTAACATATGAATTTGGGAGGACGCGATTCAGTCCGTGGCAGGAGAAGGAGATTTTCTCCTGGGATATAATAATGTGTGGAAACTTGATGTGTTCTTTGTACACAACATCCTATCTGCAAACAAGAATTGCTGGCCATGCTAAAAGGCAAGATCCTATGACCAATAAAGAAGGGAAAATAAACAATAAAAGCAAATAGACAGATGATTCCGCATATTTGGGGTTGACAGACAAGAACTTTAAAACAGTTATAATTGGTGACTTCCGGGTAGCTGAAGATGTAACAGCTGCTTGATTACATACCTCCTTTATATCTCCTGTCATTAAAACTAACAAGATAATGGAAATCTACATAAAACCGTGCCTTCCAGATAACCTGAAAACAAAGACGGCTACAACATTAATGTGACTATGACTAAAAAGAGGAAGTTACTACATTCCAGGGTAAGATCTCCCATGTCTGTTCGCCCCACATCCTGTACTGGTTCCACACTGACTAAAGGCACAATCGAGACGAATTCCAGGAAAGCTGAAATGAGAAGAAAGGAAAGATGAAGAGGAAAGGGAATGCACCCTTTGCATTTGGGAGGGAAAATAAAAGGAGCAAAAGTGTACATTCTGGGGGTCCTGCAAGGTCAGATACACAATGCTGGCAGACTCACAGTTCTTCCCGCCACTGAAAGAAGTGAACAAATGACACCTAAAACATGCACCTTGTTTTATTTCTACAGGGTGTCGTCATTAAACTACAAAGCTTATAAATCATCATGATGCCATAAAAATAAAATGAAATATCAACAAATTTACACAGAACCATTGCAAAGAATCAGGAAAGAAAAATTTGCACATATCAACAACACAATAGCATTCATACTCCGTAAGATAAGTCTGAAGTAGAAAAAGTCTGTAAGTCCACACTACAAACAGAATTCATATAATCATTCAAACATTTGATAATATGAAAGACACACCTTGGATTAGAAGTCTAAAAACCTAAGACCATGATCCCCAAGCACCAAAACCAAAACAAAACCCTAACAGAAATGGATGAAACTAGAAGAAATAAAAACAGGTTTGACTGAATTTGAAAAGGCAATGAAAAAGACAAAAATAGGCTGGGGATTTAGCTCAGTGGTTAGAATGCTTGCCTTGCAAGCACAAGACCCCGAGTTCGATCCCTAGCACCAAAAAAAAAAAAAAGAAAGAAAAAGAAAAAGAAAAAAAATAGACAACAGACAAAAATAGCTGAAAAAGAAAGAATAAATTCTAAGATGCTTGAGGAAGAGTAGAGACACATGAAAATTTTAATAGGCATAAATGAAAGGCAAGAGAAAATAAATGAAAAAGAAAAGTAAAATGGTGAGCAAGAATTCGAAATAAAAGAAAGACAAAGAATATAAAAGAAAATCCTTTGATTATTGGTACATATCTTGACTATTGGTAGAAATATTTTGATTTATTGGTACAAAATATCTTGATTATTGGTACAAAAATACTATATAAATATTAGCAAGCCACATTAAGAATTACACCGTGATGAAGTTGTATTTATGCTAGTAACACAAGGTTTGTTAGATACCAGGAAATTCATTTATATCGGTGACTCTAAGGGAAACAAAACCCCACAGGATTCTTTATAGGTGCTGAAAATGCCCATGATGAGATTCAAAGCTCATTACAATAACTATACTAAAAATTAGAAATCGAGGAATACCTTCTTGACACAATACAATTTATATGCATGTACAGCTACATACACATCCACAGCAACCTAGTACAATACTTAAGAGGATACTGGAGGCATGTTCACTGATGGCAGGAATACTATCTTTTCCTGCTTAACACCTAGTAGAGTTATTGGCCAGTGCAATAATACTATAAAAATTAAGTAGATGTACACAAATAGATTAAAAAGGACCATCTCTATAGCAGACTATAAAATAGCACATCTGGAAAACCTTAGAACATTGTAGGAGTTCAAATAACCTGAAAGACACAGCAAGTTAGCAAGTCAACACACAAAAGTCAATAACCTTCATATTCACACTCTATAACAAGTCACAGGCCATAATGGGCTGCTATAAGAAAATACTATACTGCTGTAGCACTACTCACAATAACTAAGAAATAGAAACAGTTGAGGTGTCCGTCAACTGATGACTGGATAGAGAAAACTTGATACATAAAATGTAATACTCTTCAGTCAATAAAAACAATCAAATTCTGTCATTTGCAACACCATGGATGAGAATGTAGATCATTACGGTAAATGAATGGGTAAGGCACAGAAATACAAGCACCACATGCTCATTGGAATCTAAAAAAGCTGATCTCGTAGAAGTTGAGAGTAGAATGGGGGTTACTAGGGGCTGGGGAGAGTGCGGGAAGGACAATGGGCACTGAGTTACAGTTAGATGAGAGCGAGAAGTTGTGGGGTTACCACACAGTGGGGTGACTATAGATGATGCCAGTGAACTATGCATTTCAAAAAGCTAGAAGAAAGCATCATGAAAGTTCCCATCATAAAGAAGTGTTTGAAGAGATCAGATTGTTTAGCCCAATTGAAACATGACACAGTGTATATATGCATCAAAGATCACATGAGACCTGGTTAATAAGTACAAGTTTTGTTTTTATGCATCAGCTAAAGAATAAATTAGTTTACATTTAAGACTCTTCAGATGCTAAAGTCCCTTATATAAAATCCTATGGATATCCTCCTGTATACGTTAAGTCAACTCTAGATAACACCTAATTAATACATAATACAATGTCAATGTTATGTAAATAGTTACCCTGTTTTCTTTAGAGAATAATGACAAGGATTTAAAAAATCACACATGCAAGTGGAAAGTCCTGAGTTCAATCTCCAGCAGCAACCCCCCAAAATCTACACACGCTCAGTACAGACATCACCCCCCCCCTTCATTTCTTTCTTTCCTGTTTTCCATGCAAGGTTGGTTGAATCCATACATGCGCAACCCATGGACACAGAGGGCTGTCCGTACACCTTAGTACACATCTCTGAGTCTTAAAGCCCTCAGCCCGACAGTTGGTGTTCAGCACAACACGAGGCCAGCAGCCAGGTTTTCTTCCAGGCCATTTTGGTCAGAAGGGCCAACAGGAATACAGCACTCATTCCTTGCTTTTGCCCTTTTCACACAAACTACATTCCTTCCTTAATAAAACAGTGCCTATGCATAGTTATTTGTCTAGAATTTTTTAACTTTAAAGGGACTACTATGCATTTAGAACAATGGTTAAGAGGAAAATCAATTTGTAAGTACCAAATGAATAATTTTTATCTAATCTGTCACTTATGAGTTTATCACCAGTCCCTTTGACATCCACAAGTGCCCCCAGGCGAATTCTGCTGCTCTGAAGGATCAAAGTAGCTAATTTTCAGCTGGTTGGCTGAGCAGGGGTTACTACCTCCTTAACACATTCCTCTGTCTCTCTGAGCACTGTTCTTAATTACTTTAGCTTTTTGTGGTGAGAGCATTTGAAATCTGCTCTTTTAATAATTCTGAAATGCATATTGCGTCGTTACTTATTACCGTCATCAGCTCATCGTGCCCCATAAACATATAATATGTAATTATTATTTCCCAATTAAAAATAAAATCACCTTCACTTTGTGAGGCAAACATAGTAGAAGGACAAGTGGTCTCCAGTGTGTAATTTTAAACCAGTTTGGGAGCCTCTTTTCAACACGGACTTTGCTATTACAGTGTAAGTCCTGATTACCTGGTGAACTCTTTACTTAAATCTGGATCTTTTAATCTAAGTTGCTAATGTTATTTAGCCTTGTTTCCCTGGTATGGGCAAAAGAATTAGAGCTGAATTTTCTGACTTTTATTTACTAACTCCAGGCAAAGCCTCTCGGAGTCTTTTTCTTTCCATCTCTAAAGTTGGAGTGACAGTAGCTGTATATAATAAAACCTAAGCCATGGTGCTGGTTAGTAGGAGCATTCAGTTGTCTCCCACTTCTTTTTATTTAATCTTCCTCTGTCGTAAGAACTCTTCCGTTGCTGTTTTTAAAAATAACATAGAACTGCATTTCCTAAGGTCATTTGTTTCAGTTGAGGTTTGTGATCTCACGCAACAGAACTCTGGTTGATTCTAGCAGAAACTTAATTAAAGGATATTGGGTAGATCATAAAGTCTCCAGGAAAGCTGGGGGACAAGATTTAGGGTCCAAATAATCTGGGGGGAAAATGCTCCAAGTTACGCCTCAGAATGATCTAGAGCCACATCCCTGCTGCTGTGGGCACAGACAGCACTTGGCTACCCAGCTCCTCCAATCTGGGAGCCAGGTTAAGGCCAACAGCCCACAGACCCTGCGGTCTCCGGATGTGTCTGACCAGGATCAAGTCCTTGGCAGTTCCTGTTTCTCAGTGTTAATGGTTTCTGGGTCAGAATCTAGAGCAGGCTCATCAGCTTAGTCAAACCTACATCTTTTCTCTGTGTGTTGGCTACTGGGGAGATTGGAAAAAATGTTTCTTGGATGTTTTCAACTGGTGTAGAGTGAGTTCAACCCTTCCTCACAAGGGAGGGCCCCCAAACAGGAAAGGGGTTCAGGTACTGATCAGTCAAAAAAAAAAAAAAAAGAGAGAGACAAATGCACCTTTCAGAATTCCAGGAGATGAAGTAAGCATTGCATGAAAAAAATGTGTGTTCTATGATCAGATAAATTGAGTATATTAATCAGGGTTCACCAGAGAAATAAACAATGATTATGTGTATATATACACACACACATATCCAGAAAGATTTATTAATACACAGAATTGGCTCACACAACTGGGGAGGCTAAGAAATCCCACAATATGCTAGCTATCAGCTGGAACCCCAGGAAAGGTAGTGGGTCGTACGAAGGCCTGAAAGCCAATGAGCCAATCGTTATCTATTCCAGTCTGAGTCTGAAGCCCTGAAGACCGGAACACTGAGGGCAAGGAAAGATCCATGTCCCGGCTCCAGTCTAAGAAGTCAGGCAGACAGAAATGTCAGTGTTGCTCAGCCTTTTCTGTTTAGGCTCTTGGCTGACAGGATGGTGCCCATACACGTTAGAGGGCCGTCTCACCGACTCCGTTTACCATTCAAACACTCGCCTCTTCCAAAACACCCTCCCGGACACATCCAAAGACAACATTGAACCGGATGTCTGGTGTCCCGAGGCCCAGTCAAACAGCACTTAAACTCCACCATCACATTAGGGAAATGCCTTCTCCCCTTTTTCCTTTCCCCAACCCAAGCCCTTCTCGTTACCTTCTACTTACTTAAAACTTCTGATTCGTCAGGCAACTATTTTCCCTCATCACTCAAGGAAGCATATGATATTTTGGTGAGAAGCAGCAGCTTTAGCCTAACAATAATCTTGAATTCTTTCAATTTATTAAGGGAAAAAGACAAACTGTAACTAATTTCTGGTATGTATTGATTATTATGATAATTAGGTTAGAGTTGATATTGTAACACCCTAAGTCACAACATCGTGACTGAAACATGAATCTGGGCCAAACATTCTTATCAAAATGCGCTGACTGTAGGTTCTCTGAACAACACGAAGGCCCACCCAAGACCCCGTGAGATCTGCTGGATCTCTGTTCCTTCCTTACTGAGTACAGCCGGCTGTGCTACTGCTGTGCCACTTTATTGTGGTACTCACTTAAACTTCCAGTATCTTTCCACATAATCTGCAATCAATTATAAATAATTACAAATTTAAACACAACTTTGTAACTAGCCAACATTAATTGCTGTTTACCACAATTACAATGCCTCCCAAACAATTACGTCCATAGGCTAGTTAATGTATAGTGCTTTCAATTCTAGACTATTATGGCAATTACAAATCACTCTAGGGCATCTGGTAGTGCTGATTTGTGGGTTGTACTATCACCTCATTGAGCTTTTATCCTGTTAATGGTCCTAATTCCACAATCCTCACATCACTTAGTATAAATTAGCAGTGGCTCCATGCTTTACAGTGGAGTTATGCATTTTTCTTCAGGAAAAAAAAAAAACCTACTCTTTTGTTAATTTCACAAGTGTTTCTTGATCAATAATCTAGCCCACGGTATTGCCAGAATCTGATTTGTGCCTTTAACACTCTGTCGCAAAATCCACTATGTTTGTTATTGGCCTTTTATCTCCAGAAAGATACAGACATTTGTTTAAATTTAACATAGAGGTCCCATGAGGGTTCCTATCTCTGATCTGGGCCAACTTCTTGCCATTTCAAACTGATATTCTCAGATAAATTATAAAAGTCTCCTCCTCATTGGAATGGTCCTCAGTGCTGCATTCGAAGCCCCATTACCAGCAGACTCCTTTCCCGCAACACCCCGTGGGTTGCAGATAAAACGAACACTAAATGGAGCGTGCCCCCATCACTTTAGGATGTCCCTGGACTCTGCCTGTCCCCAGTTTTCATTGCACTTGGCAGGACAGATGCTTTGCAAGACATCTCTCACTGCAGTAGTAACACTGTTCTGAAGGAATTCGAAATGCCTCACTTCTATCTTTGCTTCCCAGTTTTTGGGATAATGGTCTAAAGTATAAGAAATGAAGAAAAGAAATCAGCAAAAAAGAATACGTTGAAAGTTGCCTGTATAATTCTCAACTACATATTTTGAGCCCTGAAAGAGTAAAGTATGACTTAAATCCATAATTATGAACGGACCTTAAATTGTTCTTGCTTCCTGTAAAACTTTAAAATGTATTTTCACTGTGTCAGGCACACTGCTAGGCTATATTTGAATATATAATATGGCATAACATAATATAATATAAAAAGATATAATTTATAGATTATCATTAGTAATATGCAACACACACATTTTCACATAACAATAACACTTTAACATAAGACTATGGGGAAATAGAAATTATACGGTGCAGAGTAATCAATTTCCCTGTCTGAAAAATTGGTCTGTGATCTCTATTTCATGTTTGTGTCTGGAAGGCAAGTTCTCTACCACTGAGCTACATCCCCAATCCCGCGATGTTTATGTCTGAATTGCACCTAAAGGTTTTATTCTTCAAGATCCCCTAAAGGAATTAAATAATGTTAGGTGACCTACTACAGTGGCAGTTCTGCTTCTAGTAGCAGAAAATTAGGCTTGAACCCTCAAGAGATTAGCCAGCAAAATTAGCAGCAGAGAGCACAAAAGCAGCAACTAATTCCGCTAGAAAATGAGCAGAAGGGAGGGCAACTAATCTTATTAGCAGCTATGTCATCAGTCAAACAGCAAGGATGTGGGAATGAAACTTTGAAGGCTATTTTCTAAGAGCTCCTGTTTCTGTTAAGACCAATGGCAAGATAGAGGATAATGATAGCAAATGAAATGCAACAGAGGTGAAAAGGCAGGGCTGCATGATTGTTCTGTCACGTGACTCCATGGTTCAAAAATGACTGTGGGCATGTACAGCACTGACTGCCCACCTATCACAAGGAACTGTCACTGTGTTCAACTTCGGCTGAAAGCTGCGCAGGAACGGTCCCACTAGTAGGGTTGGCCCAATTTGGCAGTGTAATGAGGTCAAATAGGACATGCGTCAGGCCAAGCCTTCTGCAGAGAAGACCACACAGGGGCCGCAAAGATGAAGTACAGACCGTGGCAGGGGTTCTGCTCGTTGACTGCTATCCACACAACTGTATCATTGCTCCCCGGGCATGTGGCCCCCTCAGGCGGGGGTGGTGTGAGTGCTTCATTTCGCCTTTGAGTATAAGGTTTTGAGTTAATGAAAGCCTAGATTTTGGTGAGAAACCCAATTTTCCTAAAAGAAAATGGCCCAAAGCCTATATCAGAGCAGGATGATCTCACTCTTCACCATTACAGTAGACCCAGACTATGTATCGGTGTTCAAACTTGTTTGTTTACATTGAGTTTTCCTCTTAATATGGAGTGACCTGAATTCTATTTCTAGCTTTTAGGATCTCTTATCTGTAACTTCTCTAAATCTCCTTGGAGCTTGTTGTGAATCAAGTCTGACTCACGATCACAGTGGCTAAAACATGTAGACACAGGTGTTTGTGTGGAGTCTCATGAGAGCATTAAAAATAATAGACCTCTTAGTCACCGAATCCCATGGTTTTAACTTAATTTCCAATCTCTGGTGACTTGAAAGAAGGAACAATATGAAAGTCAAAATACAAATTTTTTTTTCCCATTTCCACACTCATTGTCGAATTGATCAAATATTCATTTTTTAAAACACAAATTGTTGTTCATTTTTCCTGAGCATAATTAAGAAGTTCTAAGTGTCAGTACAGTAATTCAGGATAAATGACAAAATGGTCGCAAGTAGTAACTTTCCAAGAAGATTGTGGTAAAGTCAAAAGTAGCTCTGGCCGAATCAATTACCTACTACTGTACTTGGCCCTAGAATGCTAAAACATTTTTATTCCTCTTTCTTCCCATGTATTGTCTCACTTATGCGAGGAAAAATCATTGGCTAAATCCACAATTCTCCAAAATGCTGCTCTGCAAAAGGAGTTTCTCAAGCTGAGAGGTAAAGGCTGGTGTCCTATATTTGCTCTTGTTTTTTTGTCCCGCCCATTCGAATTTATTTGATTTTGAAAAGAGTACCTTGATGTCTCCTTTAGGAGCTGCTTCTTCCTGACTCTTAGCCCACAGGTCTGATGGCTGGCACTGAGATGGACTCGTGCCCGTGTCTCCTAACCAACGAATTTAAACAAGTGATTCTTAACGTACCTGGAGGTAGCCCACCTTTGGAAGAACTGGTGATGCGATACTATAAATTCCATCTCCCAATAACAAAAACAGTCCTTATTTTAGAGTGCAGGCCTTTTTTCTACACAGGCAAATCGTATTTTGTGTGGCCGGAGTGCCACTCGAGTCATGGCATTTTTCACAGGCAGCGACAGTCCCGTACTTGCCTACCGATTTGATTTTCTGAACTCCCCTTTGGATAAAAAACTAGTGATAGTGAAGTCATAAAGCACAACGCTTGGAAAGGAATACCGAGAGATGTGCAGTCGGAGCGGGGCTCGCAGTAAGCGAATGGAAGACAGGAACAATCCCTTCCGAACACCGGATCTAAATTGCCCACCCAGAGTCTCGTGTGTTCAGTGGCGGACCTCTGGAAGGTGAGCCGATTAGCTCACGGTGGACTTTATGGCTGAGTGTGCTGTTAGGAGTTGGGGCCTAGTTGGAGGTTACCTGAGGTGTAACCCGGAAGGCTGTATACTGTTGCCTCTGGCTCCTCCCTTCTTTCTCTGCTTCTCGGCTGTCGCTAGGTGAGCAATTTTCCTCCGCCACGCCTTCCGCCATATTTTCGCCTTAGAGCCAGCTGACTGTGAACTGAATTCCCTGATCCATGAGGGAAATTTAGCCCCTCCTCCTCTAAACTGTGCCCTAGAAATAGGAAAGTTGACTACCACACCAGTAAGGACAGGGAACTATTCCTAGGAGACAGCAGAGAAGAAAGTAGATTTACCAATAAAACCCCACAATAGTACAGTGAAAGACAAGGAGCAACGTTATTGTCACTTTATGTACCATAATCACTGAAGGAAAAATGATTATTGAGTGCAAAAAAACATCCTTTTAGATCTCTTGACTCATTCTTAGCAGAGGTAGCACACTCTGGGGTCAAACTGCCTAGTTCCAAATCTACCATGGCCATATGTGAGCTGTGTTATCTTGGACGAATTATTTATTTTTTCTATCTCAATCTCCTAATCTATAAAGTACAAATTAAAGCTATCTTACAGGTTTGTTTTTAAGAATAAATTTATGCATGCCTACAACACTATCAGGCATACAGTAAATGCTATTTTCAGTCTTGTCAGGTAGCATCGGGTCATTTCGTTACTATTTGCTTTGTGTGTGTGTGTGTGTGTGTGTGTGTGTGTGTGTGTGTGTGGTATGGAGGATTGAATTTAGAATCTTTGCACTGAGCAACAATCCATTTTTATTTTTTGGTTTTGAGACAGGGTCTTGCCCAGGGTGCACTTGAACTTGAGATCCTCCTGTCTCAACCTACCTCAGTACAGAGGTTACAGTGATGTGCTACCATAGCCAGTGAGAATTTGCTCTTAATGGGGTGTGACAAAAATACAGAAAATGTTTACATTTTTAAAATAATTTATTATAGTAAAGGACACATTGCCGTTAATCCCCCTCGTTCCTCCATTCACTCTAAACACATTTCTGTCATCATCTTTGCCATTTCTGAAACAGTTCTGGAAGTCCTCTTTTGTATCTAAGTTGCACTGTCGTGGTTGCCTCAATGTCCTGTATCGATTCAAAATGTTTATCTTTTGAGAGGTTTAATTTCTTTGAGTTCTTTGTATATTCTAGATGTTAGACCTTTGTCCGATGGATAGCTAGCAAAAATTTTTTCCCAGTCTGTGGGTTTTCGCCCTGTTCTGTTGGTGATTTCTTTTACTGTGCAAAAGCTTTTTAATAGCATGTGGTCCCAAGCACTGATTCTTTGTATTGTTTCCTGTGCAGTCTGGGTTCTGTTCATGAATTTTTTTCCTGCCCCTATGTCTTCGCGGGTTCTTCCTATTCTGTTCTCCAGTAAATTTAGTGTTTCTGTTTTAATATTTAGATCTTTGATCCACTTTGATTTGAGTTTAGTACATGGTGAGAGACATATATCTAGTTTTAATTTTCGACATGTGGTAAGCCAATTTTTCCAGCACCATTTGTTAAATAGGCTATCCTTTTTCCAGTGAGGGTGTTTGGCTCCTTTTGTCAAAGATGAGGTATTTGAGTGTGTTTGGGGTTGTTTATGTATCCTCCAATCTATTCCATTGATCCTCAGGTCTGTCTTTTTGCCAGTACCATGCTGTCTTTAATACTGTAGCTTTATAGTATAGTTTTAGGTTGGGGACTGTGATGCCCCCTACTTTTCCTCTGTTGCTTAGGATCATTTTTGCAATTCTTGGTCTCTTGTGGTTCCAGATGAAATTCATGATTGTCTTTTCTAATTCTTTGAAGTATGTTAGTGGTGTCTTGATTGGAATTGCATTGAATCTGTATAGTAGTTTAGGAAGTACAGCCATTTTCACTATGGTGGTTCTTCCTAACCAGGAGCATGGGAAGTCTTTTTTTTTTTTTGATATCCTTTTCAATTTCCTTTTTTAGAGTTCTGTAGTTTTCGATGTAAAGATCTTTTACTTCCCTTGTTAGACAGATTCCTAAGTATTTTATTTTTTTATGTGCAATTGTGAAAGGTATATCTTTTGTTAGTTCTTTTTCGGTGGGTGTATTGTTTGTGTATAGAAATGCTATTGACTTTTGAGTGTTGACTTTGTATCCAGCAACACGACTGAATTTGCTTATTAAATCCAGCAGTGTTTTGGTGGAGTTTTTTGGGTCTTCTATGTAGAGTATCATGTCATCCGCAAATAGCGAAAGTTTCACTTCTTCCTTTCCTATTTTTATTCCTTTTATTTCTTTCTCTTGTCTAATTGCTCTGGCTAATGTTTCTAGAACTATGTTGAATAACAGTGGTGACAGTGGGCAACCTTGTCTTGTTCCAGATTTTAGTGTGAAAGCTTCTAATTTCTCACCATTTAGTGTAATGTTGG
>PVJO010030153.1:0-14604 GCA_004026905.1 Hystrix cristata
TTACCTGTTGCCCAAGAGGAAGACTCAAAACAGCATGAAGAATATGGCACATGGGAGATGTGGTCAGTTAACAAAAGAGAGTCTAATCTCTGAAAACCAACTTGGCTGGCTGGTCCTGGAGGTTAACTCTTTATTCCTTGTTTGACTTTACAGTCCTTGCTGGGCTTGCTGCTCCCAGATGTGGGAGCCCTGATTTTAGTGAGAACTGTAGAGGCTCCAGGCTGGAAAAGCATTTGGAGCGGATAGCTTTAGTCCTTGTCTGATGAAGACATCCTCTCTGTAACAGCAAAAACCGAGTTGTTTTTCCTTCATTTCAGCCGTCAGGCCTCCTTGACCATGAAATCCTGGCACCTTATTGGAGTTCTCTTTAGACAGAAGTCAACTTGGTGTTTCCCCAAGCTCTTCTTCTCTTTTCTTCTCCCAAGCTCTATTTTCTTTGCTTTGTTTTTTCTTCTTGGTAGACAAAGAACAGATCTGCTCGTTTCTGTGTACTGTGATTATGCATCTTTTTGGAGGCAGCATTTACGAATCATATCCTCCATCTTTCATTCTGGCTGCCGTCTGTTAAGCTGCCTCCTTCACTTATTCTTCAAATTTTAAGTAAAAACTCACTTTCCTCAACAGTCTTGTCCTTATAACCAGACAACCCCTTGTTTTATGGACCCACATTGCCCTAAATTCTCGTTCACAGCGTTTTCCGCCACAGTAATTATGTGGTGATGTGTTAAATCACATTTCCCACAAGGTATGAGCTCTGGTGAGGGCAGGAACGTGTTTGAGTAGTTCACATCTGGAGGCCAGCAGTCCACGTGGGAACTTTTATGCTCAGCTCCTGGGTACCAGCCACTGTACTCAAGAGCAAGATAGCTTCGGTGCCTCACTGTGAATATTATACTGTAGTTTAGTGGGATTTTTATGCTATTTCTCAATTTTTTATCTCTTTATCTCAGTTGTCAGCAAAAGAGTTTTGCTGCATAATTCCTCTGAATGGTGATTTTCTAAGCATAAATTGATTCCAAGCAGCAGTTCATATATGTGCTCACTGCCCTGATTTAGTTTCTGAGCTACACCTGTCCTCATTTGTGGATTAAAACAGCTGGGGGTAGGTGGTTGGATTAAAAGTCATACAGGTGGTCCTACTGTATCAATGACACTATCAGGTGGATTGGAAACCATTCACTCACTCACTCACTCATTCATTCATTCATTCATTCATTCATTTTTTCATCTTTTCAGGTCCTCATTACCTTTAATTCTGGTTTTACTTGTCTTATCATTTTGGATAATGTCACCTGGGACCATAGTGTAGACATGAAATTTAGGGTCAGAATGCCGTAAGTTCTGTAGCATCCAAGCCACTTACTGGCTCTGTGGCCTTGGATTAATCAGAATTAAGCTCTGTAATTCTTAGTTTTCTGAAAAGATATGAATTCCTACTTCACAGGTTAGTTTTGGAAAAAGGGTTAAATGAAAAGTAGTAAAAATGGCTATAAGAGTAATGATTTTGGTAATACTGTTACCCCTGCCAGCAGCAGCGTCTTTATGTGACAATTATTATGGACCAAGAGCTGTTCTGATAACTTTGTGTACATTAACTCATGTAATCCTGTCTATGACATACATACTTCTATTACACCTATTTTAGAAATAAGGTAAAGGAGTCCTGTAGAGGTGAACGAACAAGCCATTTAGCTCCCAGCTGCTCAGTACAGACCCGGAGCAGAGCCACAGTGTACAGATCTGCACTCCGTGCTCTCCTCCATCTGGCTGTACCTGTCTCTTGGTAGTGCATGCACAGCACTCACCAGGGCCCTCAATAATATGTGTCTTTATGAAGCTGATACAGCTTTGTGACAAGTCTGAATTGGGTTGTCCCACTTGTCCAAGGGGATTTTTGCAGATAAGAGAGTTATAGAGCAGTACTTATCCATTCTCTTGCTCAAATGAGCCCTAAACCCCAGCTTGTACTCTTGTGAGTGGTAAGATGAGGAATTCAAAGGAATGGCTGGGTCAAGAATGGAGTTGGACATGGATCCAGTGAGGGGAAATGAGCTTTGGATGTGAAAAATGTCTGCAAGATAGCAGCGTAGTTTTCTGTCTTTCACAACGTGTGTTGGCCCTGAAAGCAGCCGAGTTGTTCATCATCGTCACTTACTGCAGTACGCAGGCCCTCTTGGTGTCTATCACATGAAGCCCTCTGAGAGTTCAGGCTTTCCTGAGAGAAGCATAGACTGTCCTGTGTTTTCACATTCCCACTCTGCATCTCGGCTGTTTCTTAAGACTGGAGCAAGGAGGATCTTCGTGAGTCAAAGTTAGCGTGCTGGTTCTGTGTGTCGGGGAGGGTAACTCCTTTCCCTGTTTCCTTGAGTCATCACCTCTCTTTTACCAGCCTTTGCTTCAGTCTTCTTTCTTTCTCATTAAGGAACAGCCCAGGTTCCTAGTCAGATTTTTCATTCATTCATTCATAAATTTACTCATTCATTTACTTCTTTATTCCAAAAAATATTCATAGAAGTTTCTACGTTGCTTTAGACAACAGAAGTTGATGAAAGACAACAATACAAATGTGGACTCCGCTCTTTTGATCACATGGGAGTGTGGGTAGTGGGGTCACGGGGAGCACTGTGAAAGGGTTTTGAAGACTGTGGTCAGATTTCCACTTTGAGATGACTTTCGTTGCAAGGCGGCAGAGTAGATACTGTTAGAGTAATGGGCAAGAGATGATGGAAATGTCTTGTCCTTCATTTTCCTGTTTTCTTTTTCTCTTGTAAATTCCCCATGACTGCTTAAAATTTCTCTTTAACTCAGCAGATGCAGAACCTGTTGTGTACTACACGGTCAGCTGGAGAGCCACTTGCCGAGACTTCGTGTCTCATTATCTGCATGCCCAACACAGAGTTTTAAACATATTTAGTGCTGACTGCAGCATACAGTTCTTAGAAATTCCACATCGAAAGGAACCTTTGAGGAAATCCTGTCTAATCATTTATTTTGCAGAGCGTGGGGAGGTCAATCAATTTTTCCAAGGTCGGACGTTAAATTAATGCTAGAGATTAGGTTTGATATTAGCTTTCTCAGTCCAACTCCATTTTATGAATGATTCACAGAAGTACAAAATGAAGAGTTTCCCCTTCTCATTTACAGTTGGAGTCCTGCAGTGAAAGAGCAGAGGAGCCAGTGGTTTAAGAAGAAAGCAATAGAAAGGAAAGTTA
Organism: Hystrix cristata; assembly: GCA_004026905.1. Lineage (NCBI taxonomy): Eukaryota > Metazoa > Chordata > Mammalia > Rodentia > Hystricidae > Hystrix > Hystrix cristata. Next base: position 3,213 of record PVJO010030153.1, read on the forward strand.
TAGAGTTAAAGTGAAATAAACACCTTGATCTGCCCTTCGTATGAGAACAGTGAAGAAGGTCAGCATATCTAGCGGGGTGATACTGGGATGCTGAATGGGGTTGCAGGGCGCAGACACCATGTGGCACCTTAGAGAGAGTCTGCGGAGGGACCACTGGAGCTGATGGTGGTAAGGAAAACATGTTCTTTGTGTCCTTTCTTGTAAATATCTTCTGTTTCTCTTTATTGCAGATCCATTCATATCTGTGGTTTCTTTAATGAAGTCCTTTTTTCTATTGCGCTCTTGTTTTTGTTCATTTATGTTGAACCAGACTTTGTAGGATGAGTGTCCTTGGATTTGACATCAAACATTTGGTCTGAGACCCTTCTCTTCTCGGGTAGCTACCTGAATGTGTCTGTGGGTTAGCATCTTCAGTTATGAAATCCCTAAAATGTTCTGAAAAGTTAGGTGACTCACTCATTGTTGGGCTTCTGTGTTATCAGCCAGGGGCCGCCTAAACTTGTTTTTGTAGAGCTGGGGCATCCGACTCCTGCAGGTGCTGCTTAGAAATGCACCTTCCCAGGCACTTCTCCACACCTTCCTACTCAGAATCACGGGCAGGCAGGTCTCAGAGTTGGCGTTTTTCTGTGTGATTCTGATAAGCATTTAAGGACCACTAAATAATTCAGAAACAAGCCCCTTTTTTTTTCTGAAAATAATTTCAGGAAAAAAAAGGGGCTGTTTCTGAATTTATAAAATTTATTTTCCTCCTAAACTGTCCTGGTCTTTACTTCTTCTTGGTTAAAAAAAAACACAGAAAACAAACAAACAAAAAACTCTCTTAAAAAACTACCTCTAGAGTGGTTCTTAAACAACAATGAACTACTTTAAGGACAAATGGCTGAAGGCAAACAGCCATCTGAGTGGAAATTCTGTCGTTTGCATTCTGCTTCACACATCAGCCTTTTAAGAAAATTCCATAATGCTGTGGAGTGTGTGTAATAACTGGATGGAATTCAGGCGGGAAAATTGAGGTACGTTGGTGAACAAAAGGAAAAAAAAGAAGGAAATAAAATTGTCTACAGCTAGAAAAAAGCAAAATGAAATCAAGCCCAGTGTTTGAGATAAATGCAAGACCTGTGCTATAATGTTAAAAATTTTATTTTGCTCACACCGAGAGTTACTGTTAAATCTGTACCTTTATCCTCTCTTGACTGGATTTCTGTCATCTCTCAGCGATTGCCTGTTCAGTTGTAGCTCCAAACAGGGAGAAGAACCCAAATTAGATCATCTTCCTGTGCTGGGAAGAGGCTGCTGGCTTTGCTGACATTAAGCAAGCGCCTGGGCCGACCCCACCATGCCCCGTGCCAGCGCCGCCGCCCCTTTAGGGAAGAAGTTACCTCAAGACTTACGTGAGTTTCTGCTGCATGAGAACCTGGTGACCTCGCAGGCTCCCAGGAGAGACAAGAGTTTTGGGTCCAACAACCATGGACAGGCTTGCGCTATGGGGGCTCTGTCTTGGAGTTCTGCTTTGCATTCTGAACTTTTCACTAAAGAAATTAGATTTTTATTTGAACGAGCACAGGAACAGAACTGAGAAAGCTCTAAAATAGCTGGAATTTATGGCCCATCTCAGAGGTGATTTTTTTCGACTCATCTAGGCTGAAATTACTGCAGTCTTCTCCTTAGAGCTCCTTTGGAATTTATTTTCAATTTAGACTGTGTACCTGAGAAATAGGAAGCAGAATGATACTGCAGTTTCCAAAGAACTGTCTGGAAATCTAGACTGTGCTGTGCTAATAAACAAATCCATACTTATTTGCTACAGAGACAAACTTAAATTGAAATTCCAGTTTTCTGAGCCTTTTTCCATAGGCTGCATTTTTAACTCTTTGTTCATGTCTGCCTCTTCTGGTCCAATTTGTAGACATAAATGCTACTTTTTCAGATATCTCCAGGAGGGTCAGAGATTGATGTCAAGAAAAGAACAGTTATGAGGAGACTTGAATTTTCCTTCTGATTCTGCTTTTTATTTTTCATTTCGTCACAATCAAATCATGACATTTTGGACCTCAGCTTCCTCACCAGTAAAATGGGAGGGAAATTACCTACATCAGCAATTCTGAAACACTGATTTGTAGAACATAAATAGGATACTAAAAACTGATTACATGAACAAATAAACAGCTAAAATACCTTTAATGTGTTGGATATCCCTAATCTGATCCTAGGATTAAATATTTAGTGTCATGGCTTGTGTCTAGATGTCCCTTTAAAGCTTCATATGGTCATAGGTGGAGCTTTTCAAAGGTGGCTGGATCTAGAGTGTATGGTGCTGGGAATGATTCAGGGTGTAAACCTAGGATTAAGGGTGCCCCACCCTGGGTGTGAGTGTTACACACCCTAAGGGTGAGTGGTCTGGATAGGATATAAGGGACAGAAAGAAGCCTGCTCTTTTTGTTGCTTGTCACTTGCTCCTTGCTTCTTCTTTGCTACTTACTATTTTGCTGCCTTCTGCCCACCATGAACTGTTTCTCCTGTGTGATGCCCCTCTGCCATGCCACCCGGCCTTGGAGCCAGCTGATTATGAACTGAAACCTCTACAAACTGTGAGTCAAAAGTAAACCTTTCCTGCTTTAAATTTAGATGTTGGATATTTTGTCTCAGCAATGAGAAAAGTAACTGAGACATTTAGGAAATGTGTAATAAACTAAATCCAGAAGAGAATGCATTCAGTATGTGTTATTTGGTTTTGAAGCAAGGGACTAGGTGGGAAGGGAGAAACTTAGATTTGCCTAAAATTACTATGTAACCTTCACAAGTCATTGAACTCATTTCTTCTTGTGTTTTCTTGTCTACCATCAACTCCATCAATGTTCTGTGGCTCTCATGAAAGAAAAATTAGGTTTGTGTATACATAAGCTCTCTTAGTCTCATTATTGATAACTGTGCAAACAGATTTCAGATACATAGAACTATTAAGTACCTTTAACTGTTATTATGAAATATTGCCAAGGGTGGAAAGTTGAGGCTGAATCAATATGAACAAGAAAAGTGACAGAATGTACTTGACTACATTCTTGTCCTGAGTAGGTGATGGGTTGGTTTCAGCGGATGGGCAAATTCTGCTGGATGGTAGTGGCTGTCAAATGTAGTGCTGCTAAGAAATCTGAGCATCTGGGCTGTTTGTAAGAGGATTGTGGGGTCCAGTAGCTACGCCTGCTGTGTAGCTGGGAGTCGGAGTGGCGGCATGTGCCTGCACAGAAGCTGGCTGGAGCCTGACATGCCCATGTTTTTGATAGAAATCGTGCACGCAGATGGAATTTGAAGGCAAGCTCTGATATTCCAGCTGTTGTGCTTTCAGGGCATTTGGAGGCTTCTCAGAGCAAACCAGTGAGAAAATGAACCTGATGAGAAGTCAGCCCTATGAGAACGTGTGTGCCACAGTAGAACTGGATGCACCCTGAATCTTCTTTCTTTTCTTATGCTAGAATTTCTTATTCCCTTTTTCCTAGTTTGAAAGCTCTTTACCTGATGTGTTGCTTTTGTGATGCAGTTCATCCCCTGTCTGTACTTGAAAGGAAAAAATTAATCTAAGTTAATAGATTAGTCAGTAGGTGAATCCCTAGGTGTTATAGGAAATAGCTACATACACATATGTAGAGACTATTAATGAATATTTTAAAGTCTTATGATAAATGATTAATAATGATTTTAAGTATGTCTTTAAAGAAAATTTATAGAAAAGTAACCAAGCAAAAGGATTGAATTACTGCCCAAATGCCTGTGTTTTTGAAAAAAATTCTGAATAATAAATTCTGCAGACAGGAAAAACTAACTTCATGAAGAGAAATAAATGAGGTTTTCATGAGCCTCATCAGGATGTTCTGTCATCTAGAATTTGCTAGTAAGCTAACAGACCTTTGAAAGATCAATGCAAGAACTGCAGTGCATGGGCAGGCATGTTCGGAAGATTAGAATTACACGGTCGGTTTTGCGTGAGCAGACTGGAATCAAGACGGTCAGAAATACTTCAAAATAGAAATGGTCAGACTATAGATTTTGTTCTCAAATGCATTTTCTGATCTTACAAAGAATTGCTGGGTTGATTCAGGCTGGGCCTCTCGGGGAATAATCAAAGAATTCCACTTGGACCAAATGTTTGGTCTCTTCCGGAACTTGGGTCTGGATGAAGGAGACAGTGTGGAACTAAGGGATAAAGTAGCCTCGGTTTGAAGTCTGAATCCAGTACTTCCTAGCTGCGGGCATCTCCTTCGTTCTGAGGTTCCCTGTTATTTAAACAAGGATTTTAAATCACCTGATTTCCACTCAGAGGAATTGTAAGAGCTCCTCAGAGTAATAAGAAACTATTGCTGCGTCACAGTTTGGGAGTTTCTTCTTTTGTTTATTTCTAAATGAATTGACTATTTAAGAGCAGTTTTAGATCTACAGAAAAAGTAAACTAGTACAGAGTTCTGCATACCATTGCACATAGTTACCCTATTACTGGTATCCCACATTGGCACTGTAGAATTGTTATGGCTGATTAAACAGTATCGATACATTACTATTGGGTAAAGTCCTTGCTTCATCGCTATTCTCAGTTTTTACCTAACGTCCTTTTACTGTGCATTCAGGATGCAGCGTTGTGTTTATTTCTTATGTTCCCAGAGGTCCCTTTTGATCCTTTCTCAAACTTCCTGTATTTTTTAATAACATTGAGACTTTTGACCAGTATCGATCAAGAGAACACTGCCCTCCTGGAAACTGCCTGATGTGTTCTTGGATTAGCTTTGGAGTGTGGGGTATTGGGAGGAAGGTCCTAGATGTGAAGCGCCCTTTTAACCGTATTATATTCTGGTTATGTGTTGTCAGCATGACATGTAATTATTGATGCTTCCTAGTCACCTGTGTGAGGTAGAGTTTGGCAGGTCTCTGCGCTCTTTCGCTGCCTGCTGGTCCCCACTGTTCTCCACGGAAGAAAGTCGCTGTGAGCAACCTACACTAAGGGGGGAGAGGGATGTTCCAGCTGTGTGAGGGAACAATCTACCTAAGTTATTTGGAATTGTTTTGCATGGGAAGTTCGTCTCTTCTCTGCCGTTTATTTATTTCATCATTTATTTTTATCAGCTTAGACTCTTGGACATTTAATTTATACCTTTGGTTAAAATCCAGTATTACTTTATTTTGTTGTTCGTTTGTTTCAGTTTTGGTCACTGGTTGGCTAACGTGTTCCTCTGACGAGCTTTACTTTCAGTGAGAGTTTGTTTCCTTCCTTTTCCCTGCACCCTCCTACTCTCCATCCTTCTCTCCCTTTGAGGTGACTGAAATTAGTACATTTTCTCTGCTCTCTTCAGTGACCTTTTTTCATATTGTGTAACACGGTTTTGACAGTTTTGTATTCCCCCAGTTTCCTAGATGAATTTTAATGTATGTTCATTAAGGTGCGCTCTTTGTGCAACAGGTTTTGACAGTTGCGTGTTATCAGGTGTCTGCAGCCACAGCGTCGTGCAGAATAGTTTCACTTCCCCCAAATATTTGATTGCTCTTTCCCCGAACGTCTTTTAACCACAGATCTATTTTATTGCCTCTATAGTTTTACTTTTACCTGAATGTCATATAAAAAGAACCAGACAGTTTATAGCCTTTCTGTTGGGCTTCTTTGACTCAGCAATATGCACTTAGGATTCATCCATGTGTTTTTGCGGCTTGATAGCTCATCTGTTTTTATTACATAATAATATTCCATTATAGGAATATAACAATTTTATGCATTTCTTTATTAAAGAACATAATGATTGCTTCCAGTTTGGGGAGACATGGAGCTACTATAAATATTGATATACAAGTTTTTGTGTGGTGCTTTAGTTTTGGAGGCATTTTTGAAATTATTTTATTTTCAACTTGACTTTCAGAACCTTTGGGGGTAAAGGAAGTAGCATCACACCCAAGTTACACACATAGAAATTGATAAAAAGTCGGGGCTGGGGATTTAGCTCAGTGATTAGAGTGCTTGCCCTGCAAGCACAAGGCCCTGAGTTCGATCCCCGGCACCACAAAAAAAAAAAAAAAAAAGAAATTGATAAAAAGAAATTCTTGCCTCAGTAGTCACTGTTGATAAAGGGCAGGTCTGAAACTTGAAAGTCCATCTTCTAAATCCGCATGTTATATTCCTTTCATATTTTATCCTGGATCTCAACACATTGTTTGAGAAAAATAATTTAAAAATGTAATACACTGTCCAGATGTTAGTGACTTTATTAAATGAGAGTGTCTCATATTTCTTATTGTTTCTATCAATACACTTATCTGCAGAAAGCAGAAACAATGAAAGCATCACATGCTATAATATTAATGAAAAAGGAAATAGAGGTCACCCCTACTGTTTGTTACTTTCTCATCGGGTTCCTTTATTTACATTGTTCTGCTCAGGCACCTCTTCTTCATACTTTGTAACTACATTCGCCTTTTCTTTCAATCATTTTGGAAGACATATTAACATATTTAAAATTAATAGTCGTTTTAGTAGGTAGCAATGGAGTGTTTACCATGTACTGGACACAGGGTAGTCATTTCATTAGCTTAGCTACATTTGTTCCTCACAACAACTCTCAGAGATAGCTTCTGTTGTTATCCTCATTTCACAGATTAAAAAAAAACACTAAGATTCAGGGAAAATTATGTAACTTGCCAAGACACCTGCAGCTAGTAAGATATAGGAAAAGAGCTTAGGATCTATTGAAATTTGTTTCTTTTTATCACTTTATAGTTTTCAGAGAAGTATTACATTTGGAAGCAGGATGATCTGTCTGGAGATGCAAACTTGATATTAAGGATGTGGAAGAAGTACAGCTAATATGAGGGTGCAGCTATGGCACCGTGTATCAAGGCAAACTAGAAAGGTGTGTCTTGTAAACAGAGCTCTGAACAAAAGAAATTGGACCTAAGGAAAGAAGAAATGGTATTGCCCCCATGCCACCATCTAATGAGAACAACAGCTGCTCTGGGGCATGAGCCCATTATGTTGAAGTGATAATAAAGCAATTAGCTTCTTTCCTCATCTTCCCATGTTAACCCAGGGCTAAAATGGCTCACTGAGCAAATATACTAAATTACATTAAACTTAGTATTTATTTGAAAATCTTAGCTGCTGGCTGGAGAGCGATTAGCAGGCTCTAGCACATATTGTTTTCCAGCTCTTACTCTTGCCCCACCTCACTGAGAAAACTCAGCCACAAGACAGATTGTCTTTTTCAAATGCGACAAAACTTTCAGGAGGCAATTTTAAGTTGGCTGTGTGAGGTTTTCACAGATAACTCCAGGCAGGAGTTAGTGGAGTGAGTCTTATGCAGTGAGCAATAAACACATCTCAGGAAGGATGTGTGCCCAGGTTCAGGCAGAGAGCCGAGAAGGAGGAGGATGGCTCTTTGCTGTTTGTTTCAAAAGGACACACACTCCCGAGGTCCTGACCTAGTCGGCTTCGCTGGCATCACTGAGGCGGGGTCGGTCAGGGAGACGGGAGGACCTCAGCCCTTTGGTGTCCTATTACCTGCAGAAACTCAGATGGCTTCCAATTCATTGGTGATGGATGCACCGCGGATATTTTTGGGTGTTTCTAACATATGTCTGTTTTGATAAAGCCAAACTGGAGAGATAGATGTCTTGGAGCTATTAAGGTCACATTTATATAGTTGGCAATTGCTCATTAATGCCATACAAGATGTCATATCATATATTAGGTTCTAGATTCATGAGGAGAAGTCAAACCCTTAGCCCACCTTATCAAAAAAGGGAAAGGAAAGACTCAAATCCATGCTATTAGGAATGAAAAGGGTGAAATCACAAAGAGTCCTACTTTACCATGTACTAGACATCGATACCAAAAGATCCAAAAGCTCATCGATATGAGAACCTGTATCTAATAAGACCAAAAACACAGAAGAAACGGTCAGATTCCTAGATACATATGAATTACCAAAGCTGAATCAAGAAGATATAAAAATTTATTTATTCTAAATAACCACATGTCAATCAGTGAAATCAAAGGAGTAGTTTAAAAACCTTACAAAGAAAGCCCAGGTCCTGACAGATTCACTGCTGAATTCTACAAGCAATTTATGGAAGATCTAATGCCACTACTCTTCAAACTCTTTAATGAAATTCAAACAGAAGCAATACTCCCAAATTTATTCCTGGAAGCAAACATTTCTCTAATACCAAAACCAGAGAAGAATCCAATCAAAAAAGAGAACTATAGGCCAACCATCTTAGTACACATAGATACAGAAATCCTCAATAAGATGGTGGCAAACCAAATGCAGTAAATCGTCAAGAAGATTGTATACCATGACCAAGTAGGATTCATCCCAGGAATGCAGGGATGGTTCAACATATGCAAATCAATAAATGTGATACACCGTATTAACAGAACCAAGGACAATAACCACATGATCATCTCAATAGATGCAGAAAAAAATTTGACAAAGTCCAACACGCATTCATGATAAAACTTTGCAGAAAATTGGGCTAGAAGGTCTTTATCTCAATCTGATGAAAGCCTTCTATGACAAACCAACAGCCAACATCATACTAAATGTGCAAAAACTAAAAGCTTTCACTCTAAAATTAGGAACAAAACAAGGATGCCCACTGTCAGCACTCCTGTTCAGTATAGTTCTGAAAACATTAGCCAGAGCCATTAGGTAAGAGAAAGAAATGAAAGGAATAAGGATAGGATAGGAAAGGAAGAAATTAAATTATCATTATTTGCAAATGACATGATATTCTACATAGAAGATCTCCAAAACACCATCAAAAGACACCTAGATTTAGTAATCAAATTCAGTAATGTAGCAGGATACACAGTCAGTACTCAGAAATCAGTAGCATTCCTGTACACAAGAAACAGACTCACTGAGGGAGAAACCAGGGAAACAACACCTTTCACAACAGCATTAAAAAAAAAAGAAATATGTAGGAATCAAGCTAACGAAGGAAGTAAAAGACCTTTATGTTGAAAAGTACATTACTCTGAAAAAGGAGATCGAAGAAGGTATCAGAAAATGAAAAAATATCCCTTGTTCTTGGATAGGCAGAACCATTATAGTGAAAATGGCCGTACTTCCAAAACTGTTAGACAATTTAATGCAATCCCGATCAAAATACCAATAGCATACCTCACAGAACTAGAGAAAAAAAAAATCATAGAATTCATTTGGAACCAGAAGAGACCTAAAATTGCAAAACAATTCTGGGCAACAAAGACAAGGCAGGGGCATCACAGTCCTGACTTGAAATTATACTATAAAGCTACTGTAATTAAATACAGCATGGTACTCAAAAACAAAAACAAAAACACACTTAGGGATCAGTGGAGCAGAATAGAAGGTGCAGAAACAACTCCAAATACACTCAGCCACCTCATCTTTGACAAAGGGGCCAAACATCTTCACTGGAAGAAAGACAGCCTCTTTAATAAACGGTGCTGGGAAAACTGGCTTTCCACAAACCGAAGATTAAATCTACACCCGTATCTCTCACCATGCCCTGAACCGAAATATAAATAAGACGCAGTTCTTAAACTCAAGGAAGTCATAGTATGGAACTGCAATGGATGTGTATACGATGATATATAAAGCAGTAGGATGAGTTTAAAAAGGAGTGTCAAATCAGTGTGTTGAAACATTTGTCACAATGATCTCCAAGCTACAGCACACTAAAAATCCTGAGTGAGTCGTAAGGACGTGAGGACGGGATAGAATCCTCGTCGTCTGCTCTTCCTATTGTCGAAGGTTTGGTAAAAGCTTTCAGGCTTTCCATGACCGAATTTTGAAGTTGCCAGATGCAGAGTGGAGGTGACCTGTGCCAAAGAAGGGAGGCTTAGCTTCCCCAATGTGAGACAACGGGCGGTGAAGCTTGCTCATCTAGAGTGTGCCTCTGTGTCTTAGCTCACAGCTCCCGGAGATGGGACAGCTTCTCTACTGAGGGGACAGGCTGGGTGAGGGTGAGCACGTCTTGTGACTGCTGAAGCCTGACGCCTTCAGATGGCCAGATGGTCGTGGACAGAGAGTAATGGCGCTGCCAGCCGAAGTGCACTGAAGATTTGAGGTCCCGCCTCTGTTTCGCTGGTAGCACTTACGTTTCCCCATCCCCTGCGTGCCTTTCAATAAATATATATTGCCAGGGAGGTACTCCAAAAATGTGACGGTTTTTAATGGTTTTTGCCATCCTGACATTTGAATGTCTGAAATTAAATTTAAAACAAGTTAAAATTTAATGTAATTTAGGTGAGGACTGAGTTGAGAAAATTGGAGTGTGACGTTACAGAGTTTTTCTGATGTGGTGGTGTCCACCTGCAGACTTGGCTGGTTGAGATACTGAGCAGGAGGCTTACTTGAGCCCGGGAGTGTGAGGCCAGCCTGGGCAATAATGAGACCGTGTCTGAAAAAAAAAAATACAAAGCATGAAATGAAGTACCTTTCACTGTGGAGTGATTTTGGAGGTATTGGAAGGTTACCGTGATAGTATAGAGTGTTCCCATCCCCCTCACCTAAGTGTTCATCAGTTTCTTCTAATGTTACTGCCTTTTTTATTGTGGTACATTTTTCAAAGCAAGAAACTCATCCCCAGCACATTACTATTAACTAAACTCTAGGCTTTGTCTGGATTATACCAGTTTTCCCATTAGTGTCTTTTTGTGATCTAAGAAAAAGCCCAGCTACCAAGTTATCAAATCTGACTTTTCCCAAGTCTGGGACAGCTTTTTTAGTCCTTCCTTAGTTTTCACGAAGTTGACTGTTTTGAAAAGTCTTGGCTAGGTTTTACAGAGTATTTCTAAAATTGCACTTGTCTGATCTTTTCCCTGATTAGACTGAGTTATAGGTTTTTGGAAATACCACAAGGCTGAACTGTTCCTCTTAAGACATTGTATTAGGTGTATACGATATCACTATTACTAACCTTGATTATTTTTTGAGAATGTGTTGCACAGTTTTTTCCACTGTAAAGTCTTCGCCCTTTTGATATTCTATCTTTTAGTATTAGTTCAATAAATCCAGCTCATACTCAGAAGGTAGAAGAGACTAAGCTCTTTTGTCTTTATGGGTTGTAGGACACTCTGTACGTATTTGGAATTTTTTGAGTGGAGAGCTTGTTTATTCTTTCTCACTTATTTAGTCGTTTTTATGTCAGTATATACCTTTTTGTATTTAGTTAATATTTTGTGTTACGATCCCAAATGCTGTTACTCGTTTTGTTGCTTAAGTTGTTTCCGGTTTGGTCATTGGGACTTCCATTAATTCGGCCCTCGTGTCCCTTTAACTGCTGCCATCGCTTTGTTTTATGAGAACTTCCAGAGTTCCCGGCCCTGCCGAGTGCTGCAGGACTGATTTGTGTTCTCCTTGCCGTGCCCGGA